>ML663566.1:4463326-4662456 GCA_007570785.1 Antilocapra americana
GCACGTCTTCTTAGGTGTGCAGAGCGCCGATATGTCCAGAATCCCCAGAAGTCTTGGTTAGCACCTAGCTCTGTTCGCAATTTGGCCGCGGAAGCCTCGCCGGGACTGGGCTATGCCTGCTGGTCTTCGGCAGGGGTTGGGTCCGTCTGCAGCCCACAGGCGCCCAGCTCCCCCCGGCCGGCAGCCTCCCTGCCGACTCCGCCTCGCCCTTTGGTCTCACCGGGGCTGGGTTATGCCTGCTGCACTCCGGCGGGGGCTGGGCTGGTCCACGGCCCACAGGTGCCCAGTTCTCCTCGGCTGGCCGTCTCTCTGCCGACTCCGCATGCCCTATGTTCTGTGGCACCCAGCCGGCCGCCTCTCTGCTGACTCCACACCTCCCTTTGTTCTGGGTGGGCCTGGCAGGGGGGCTCTTCCTGGGGAAAGCTACTTCTCAGTCTATCTCCGGTTAGCCCCCTGGGTTGGGTCGCTCAGGCTGCTCCGTTCCCTGAGCGCGTGGCCCGCCCCTCCCTTGCATCTTAAACTTAATACCATGTACTAGTGACATTCCTCTATTCTCTTAGGTCTCTTATAAGAAAGAGTTTTAAATGTTTCTTAAAGGGCTTGTATCTTGGATACAAGGATAACTGTTACCTATTTAAGATTAAAGGATATCTTAAAGTATTCATGAAATAACCACTGAGTGGTATTTTATATTTTAAAATATTAATGGTTTGTAAAATCCATCAATTATATAATTTAATCTTTATCTAGAAAGCTTCCTGAACTGACTTATTTGAAATATTTGCGTCAAATCTACTGGATCTTCTGTGTGTGGGTGACTATCACTTTTAAAAACAACTCTTTGGTTCTTTTCTATAACCTTTCCTGGGTTAATCTGGGATAATAATTGTCATAATTTTAATGTACTTTATCAATATTTCATTTAGAATTTTCATCTCTAGTTAATAAGGCAATGACCTTACTTTATTATAATATCCTTATCTAGCATTAGAATTACTATCATGTAAAATTAAAATGACAGTGGCTTAGTTTGGGTCTCTCCTCCCAGAAAAAGCCTGAAAATGTAGTATTGGGTAGTGTATTTTGGAAGTGAGCCAAGAGTATGGGGAGAGAGAGAAGGAAAAGCTAAGCAAACAAAATAAACGTTTCGTTTCAAAGCTACCACTGTGGGAAATAGTGACCAGTTCTACTCAAGACCACTGAGAGCTATACAGGATGTCTTCCAGAAATATCTGTATTACAGTCAGATCCCTTCTCTGGTGGATCAAATTTTAACTTCAACAGTGTCAAGTACCACACTTGCAGGCTTCATCTGCCTCAGAATCAGGATCCAGCAGACATTAATGCTTTGGTGTAAGTCTGAGTCTAGAAAGCATAAAGTTGGCTGGCAAGGGAAGAGGCCAGTGGGTCTGAGCTTGAATATCTGCTATAGATACTAGAAGTGGGCTGAGTGGAAGGAACACGGGGATACCAAAGATCTTTGCTATCATCTGCTCCTTTTCTACTCTGATCCACTTGTGTTCACTTTGGTGTGTTTTGTCACCGAGTCTTTAAGCTTGAAGCCTGAATATGTATTAAAGCCAAAATGCAAGTCCATTTCTAACAAGCTACAGTCAATACTTCTGCAACTGACAATAATTAATTAAGTCTATTAATTATATCAGTCATCTTTTTCTACTATTCTTTTTAGACTTCACCATCAATAGCACTTCTGTTTGTCTGGCTAACTTTCCATGTTGGTGTTGTCTTGATCTTCAGCCCTGGCGTCTGAACCCTCTCTGATCAATCCATGGTTTCTGTAATTGCCTATCCATCATTACCACCATGAACAAAAGCATCGGAAGCTGCTCCAGACTTTCCTTATTAAAACAGAGTATAAAGGTATTTACAAAGTAAAACAAACTGTATATATTACCAGATAATTAGTGTTGTGAATATTTATGCCAAATATACTATTTTCTTATGATTCTACTTAAAGTATCATGAGAAAGTTGTTGTTGTTTAGGTAACATTTAGAGAGCAATGCTATTGTTTTCTAAACTTTCTAGAAAACAGATTTAATGTCTGCTTATCATTTGTGGTTGACACAAAACTCAGTTCAGACAACTAGTAAGATCTTACTCTAGTCAGTCCCTGACTTGGCACCAGCATGAATCTTTGTTGATGAACATCAATGCATTAACCTGGTATTAAGGTTTATTTTACTTCTTTCTGCAGAAGGGAAAGGTTACCCACTCTAGTATTCTGGCCTGGAGAATTCCATCGACTACAGTCCACGGGGTTGCAAAGAGTCGGACGTGACTGAACGACTTTTGCTTATTGCTCTACCACTTTCCATGATTTTCATGGAAAAGAAAACTTAGAATGATATGAATTTTACAATAGCTTGCCTTATTAAATTTCCAGGTTTAAAAGTTATTTCCTGTTATATTTTAAAGTTTAGATCCATTTTATGGATGAAAACAATACATTACAAAGAAAACAAAGTCCTGGTAATGGAGAAGCCTCTTAGACTGGTCAGTGTTCCAGTTGGCATCCTTTCCAATGCACTAGCTAAGATAATGCCTATTATATATTCAAATAAACCATGACAAAAATAAGTGACTTAAATGTTTCCAAATATTTTTTCTTATTTTTTTTACCACTTTATTGGAGCACGTTGGAATTTCAGAGGCACACACACCACAAAGCCAGAATTAGTTCTGTTGTCAGTCTAAATTGTAATACTACTTTTGAAAAAGTCCCCTTTGACATAATGTTTCAACCAATAGCAATTTAAGATAAATCTTTCTAGTTCTTCTCAAAATAGCAAATGGCTCCTTTCTGTCTCATTCAGTAAATCAATACATGTTATCATGTGTAAGACATAAGGCATTTTAGAAAGTGCTTTCCCAGTATTTACGAAAAATTGTTAGTCAAGAACAAGTTTAAGAGACATACCTATTTTTATAAAGCTGGGTAGATGCTGAAACAAGACTAAAAATACGATCTCATCTTCCGTATTTTCCAGACAACTGTTAAATTTCAATGGAATACTGTAGTATAGCTATTACAAATATGCTTGTCCTTAGGGGCTCAGTCATGTCCCACTCTTTGTGACCCCATGGAACATAGCCTCTCAGGCTCCTCTGTCCATGAGATTTTCCTGGCAGGAATACTGGAGTGGGTTGCCATTTCCTTCTCTAGGGGACCTTCCCAACCCAGGGATCAAACCTGTGTCTCCTGCATTGCCGGAGAATTCTTTACCCACTGAGCCATCAGGGAAGCAGTTTGTCAAAAACAAATGATGCTTGAGACAATCTATAGGGCATAAAAATTACTTCTCTTGGATTTTCTGAAATTTTAAGCACACCACATTTTTATCAGAAAAGTTATATTTACTATCCAAGTTTAAAATTCACTGGCAATTTACTCATTTGAAGGTTGATTACTGTGAGCTCAATTTTACTGAAGATCTTTAAAAAATCATGTCAGTAGTATTTTACATATTGCAAATCTACTGGTGATGAGAGTAATTCTACATGTTTTTAAGGATTAACATAACAAATTCCATGAAGACTGTAATGAAATATTAGCCTTCAAAATACTTTAAATCTTCTAATTAACAGATATTCTAAAGGCCATTAGTATTCCTTTTTCTTGACTTCTAGGAAGCAATTGGAAGTATCCCTTAGTCCCCTTCTCCAATACCCAAGTGTCCAAATACAAATTTTCTTCAACTACAGGGGTCAAACTATGGCTCTCAAGTCATATCTACCCTTCTGTTTTATAAATAAAGTTTTATTGAAAACCAACCATGTCCTTTTATGTACTGTAAATGGCCATTTTAGTGATACTACCACAGAGTGGAAAACCTGGGACAGACTACATGGCTTGAAAAGCAAAATATGTTTACTCTTCATCCTCTTATAGAAAAAGTTCATGACCACTGAATTTTACTGTATAGCACAGGGAACTCTGCTCCATATTCTGCAACAACCCAAATGAGAAAGTAATTTGAAAAAGAAAAGATACATGTATATGTATAACTGAATCCCTCCTACACCTGAAGTTACCAAAACATAGGGATTGAACCTGGGTCTCCTGCATTGCAGGCAGATGCTTTACGTTTGAGCCACCAGGGGAGCCCCAATCAATTATATATTCCAATATAAGAACTGAAGAAAAACAGTAGATTAATTACTGAGTTTCTGAAAACCACTGTTTTACTGCTTCTGATCGAAAGAACCAGTGAAATATATCCAGACACTGAGATTTACTGCAGTTTCCTGATAAGCCTGAGGGCCCATCTTCATTGATGCTTCAAAATAGGGAATCATTATTGACTTTTGCTTTCCTAATGGCAGTTTAAACCCATGATCTATGCATTCAAATATCTAGAATATAGCAAATATATAGACTATAGAGTAGCTTCTATTCTCCTAAACTGATTTTTAGTAACAGCCCTGTGTCTAGGAAAAAAAGAAACGCAGAAATGAAAACTGGAAGTCATTCACTGATGTGATTAGATTTGAAGCTAATCATGACCTCACAACCAGTACAAGACAGGTCACTGGGGGGGTTCGTGGTTTGTAGTAGCAAACAGTAATTAAATGATCACTCACTGTTGCCTGAGCACAAATGCATAAAGAAATGTTTGGGAGGCTAAGCAACTATTGAAATAGTATAATGAGCATAAAACATTCAAGACTATTGTATGGTGTGGGCCTTCTATAGCAGAACTTGAACAAATGACAATATCTGGGCTTTAAATTCCTAGTTCCATTCACAGGTAGAAAACTCAAGAACTTCTATGATTGAAACAATGTTTTAATATGTTTACATATGTTTACATATGACTAAGGCTCAACATTTTTTTAAAAAACAAAATAAGGTTATTTTTCAGGTGGCTGAATTGCAACACAGCCACAGCTTTGTCAGTTGTCTACTTGAGCATTAATGTGTTATTGAGGAAACAGTGGACTCATATGAATTGGAAGCAGGCAATTGAGGCCTATTCTGAAGAATCTGAGTACTCTGAACCCTCAAATATGGATGAGCAATCACTGCCTACAGAAACAATCTCTCCCCTTCCAAGGAAGTTGGCCACCCGCTTGCTAGAGTACTGGGTGATGGCTTCTTGACTTAGTTGATCCTCATTGTTAAATATCCACAAGAGATCTTCTTCCTTTTTAAGGTGCTTAGCTAAACTCAGAGATCAAACTGTGTTGAGGTACATATGTCTGATCTAGGGGGATATTCATACACACAAGACAAAAGGTTTTGCTTTTTGTAGATCAACAGAAACCGCTGTGGGAGATGAATGTGGGAATGAATTTTATGGGAACTAGACTAACGAAGAAGGGTCATAATGTATGGCAGCATTTGGCCCAGTCCGACTGGCACACAAAACAGAATTCTGGACTCACTTTAGCTCAAGTAACCTGGAAGTGGCTTCTAAAGTGCTTGCTTGACTGAAATCTCTTCTCAATAGTGAACTATCTTAGAAGTTGAAGGCAACAGGAGGTGAGTACAATGTAGAGTCAGGAATCAAAAATCTCAGGAAAACAGAACTATCAAACTTGATTTACCAAAGATATGCTTAAATAATTATGTTTCCTACAACACTGAGAGGACACTGTCTCAAGATCCTGAATACATTAGAAATGAGAACATCAGCATGCTTAAATCTCTCACGTGTGACTACCTTCCCAAGGCCAAGGATGACTACTGGAAATGTCAGCTTTGAAAGTCTTCCGAAATTCAACCTTGGTCATGGGATCCTAGTACTGTAGAGGCCAAGGGGTGACACTTAGCAGCCAGAGACATAGTAGTCATGGTTACCCCAGTGGGCCATGGGACTGCAGCAGTAATCACACAAAACTGATCACACTGCTGTTCAGTTGTGGCGAGTTGATCCTGGTCCCTCTTAGCAACAGTTAATTAGGAATCTAAACTTCCTGACTGATCAACCTAAGTAGAAAAAGTATTCTGTCTTGAATTGCAAAGACCCATATTCCTGATATACAAACTCTTGAATATCAAAAGATATCAATGTAAAGTGGCAAAATGTATTTTTAGACAGTTCACAGCAAAAGAAATACATTTACAAATTGCCTTGTAGATTATCACCAACTGTCTTTTAGAGCTATAAGGGTTTCATAGTATTTTATTTCAATTATCAATCATAATTACATTCAACCATTTGCATGATTTTTCACATATTGATCTGTATTTTGATGAAATTCTAGAAATAGTAGACTATATTCACAATTCAAATTATGCTTGCATTCATTTGTATGGAAATATTTGTTCTAATAATGAGTTCTACTTAACTGAAATCATGTTGCTCCTTGGAGTTATAGAACTTAGAAGTCAGGGTGAAGACAGCAATCAATAAGTCATAGCTTCTCTAATAAGTAATTTTCAGTTAATCATGCTGAATTTTTTTTTTTTTTTTGGTTGCGCTGGTGGGTCTTTGTTGCTGTGTGAGCTTTCCTCTAGCTGCAGAGAGTGGGGTTACTCTTCATTGCAGTTTGCAGCCCTCTCATTGTGATGGCGTGCGGGCTTCAGCAGTTGCTGTGCATGGGCTCAAAACTCACAGTCCCTGGACTTGAGAGCACAGGCTCATGGCCTTAGTCGCTCTGTGACATGTGCAATTTTCCTGGATGAGGGACAGCCTCCTGTCTCCTGCAGTGGCTGCTGGATTCTTTACCACTGAGCCACCAGGGAAGCCCGTGTTGAATTGTTAAGGAAAACTCAATGATACTTTACCCATGTTTGGAAGAAATAATGCAAGAAGAGTGGTATAAGGAGGCCAACAAACCATGAATACTCAAGAATGGGACGGAAAGTACAGTAATCTGTGCAAGAATGACTGCATTTCAGAATCAGAGACTCAACTATCTGGTTCTAACGTGGTTGTGACTGCAACACGCCTCTTCACATGGAAAGGAGCCTGATTCTAGACCTATAGAAAGGAAGATAGTGGGCTAGAGGAGAATTCTAGATGAAATAAATGTGTGTATGTGTGCTCAGTCAGTCCGACTCTTTGTGACCTCATGAACTGTAGCCCTCCAGCCTCCTCTGTCCATGGGATTTTTCAGGCAAAAATTCTGGACCAGCTTGCCATTTCCTCCTCCAGGGGATCTTCCCAAATCAAGAATCAATCCTACGTCTCCTGTATTTACAGCAGATTCTTTACTACTGAGCAACCTGGGAAGCCCCTTGCTTCTACCTTCTAAATTTATTACTGAAATAAGTTACTTTTGGAGAAATGTCTATTAAGATCTTCCACTCATTTTTTGATTGGCTCATTCTTTCAGTGTTGAGTGGTATGTGCTCTTTATATATTTTGGGTATTAACCCCTTGCTAATGGCTATCATCAAAGTCTGCAAAGAATAAATGCTGGGGTGGGTGGGGGAAAAAATCCTCCTACATTGTTGGTGGGAATGTAAATTGGTGCAACCACTGTGTAAAACAGTATGGAGGTTCCTTAAAAAAACTAAAAAACAGAACTACTATATAACCCAGCAATTCTACTCCTGGTTATATATCCAGAAAAACAGCTAAAGTAATGCCAGATAGCCTCTTTTTAGGGAGTGCAAATGATGAACTCACCCCATTTTCATCTAACTTAGAAAAGCCAATATCAAATTCCTAAAGGTGCTATCTCAGGTTAAATTATGTTTCCATAATATCCAGCTGCTGCTGCTGCTAAGTCACTTCAGTCATGTCTGACTCTGTGAGACCCCAGAGATGGCAGCCCACCTGGCTCCTCCATCCCTGGGATTCTCCAGGCAAGAATACTGGAGTGGGTGGCCATTTCCTTCTCCAGCCCAAAGACACAGCTGCATTCAGCAGGAAGAGAGAAAGTCATCTTATTTCTAATCTTGTTGGGATGCCTCTCAGTCTAGGTGTGCAGAATTAACTCAAAAAGGAGATTCTTTGTAAGAAAGTACTTTGGCATAACTCAATATCATTGCTTTAGGGGTGAGGAGATCGTGGTATGATAAGCAATATAACCACATCAACTCTTCTTTCTTTCTCTAAATGGCATTTTAAACTGTTTCCTTCTTGGAATGTTTATAGATTCATAGACAGGAGCCCAGCCCCCAGGACTTGAGATACTTCTTTCTCCATCTATGATATCCCAAACATCTTGTTTCTATCATTTAAGGTTTTGCTTCTGATGCTCAGAAAGTGACTTGTCTAGTAAGACAGCCTTCATAATATATTGGATTAGAACTAGTAAGGTTAAGACCACTGGAAAGTCACCTGAGGCGCTTAAACTAACCCCAGGTTCTAAATACAGAGACTCCTATTTAGTTGGATTGGTTTATCACCTGGGCAGTTCCTTGGGTGATTTTCGTAGGCAAACATGTTTGAAAACCACAGGTTTAGTTTCTTCAAATCTGCCCACTATTGTCCATCGATTCAAACACCTGGAAGAATTAACTGGAATGACTTCAACTGGAAAAAAAAAATCACCTCTGCAAGGATTCCCGGTATGATGTTGCTGCTACTTCTGAAATTGGTTTCTCAGACCAGTGTGGTTCAAAATTGCAGCTCCCCAGGGCATTCTTTCTCCCCTCCATTTTTTTTTTTTTTTTTTGGTAGCAGCAAGCTTTTTATTTAATGAGCTTTGTTGACTAAAAATAGATGCAAAAGGTAAAGAGTTGTGTTTTATTTGGGGCAAAATGAGAACTATATTCAGGAAGAAAGCCTCTCGGTAATTCTGAGGAACTGCCCCAAAGAGGTTGGGATGAGATCAGCACATATGTGATTTTGGAGAAAGGGGTACGCACAGTCAAGAACACATTTTGGCTGAAGTGATACCGACCAGGGTTCTTAGCCTTCCGAGAAGAAATTGTCTAGAGGCCAGACAAGAAACTCAGGCAAGGCTTCACCAGGGCCCCTTCTGTAGCAGAGGAAGCAAGAATAGGTAGGGAGTTCCCTTGTTCACTGGCTTGGTGATGGGGGGTGAACTTATTCCTTCTATGGGGTGAGTAGAGGGGTGTGTCCAGGGGTCAGGTCAGAGGAGTAGCTAGGCGGCCTGTCCACACCTCTGGTGGTGTTGAATGCAGGGGGCGTGCTCAGTAGCCTGCTTTTGCTCCCAACACCCAGTTTTTGCTGGTCGCCACACATTTTTAGTTACATTTGTTCAAGACACAGGAAATGCAGGTTTTATATGTGAGTGTATAAGTATCACATTGAACCTCAAAATTAGTCACCGTTTTTCACTCTCAAACTCCATTCTCCTGCCGTGTAATCCACAGTTTACCACAGATTGCTTCTCTGGCTCTAAGGTCTAAAGTTGAGGGGTAGCTGATTCCACGCTTCTCTGTAGGTCTCAAACTAATGGTTTATAGCGAGAACTCCCTAGTGTTGGGTAACAGACACCATCTTGGCAGCCTAGCAACAAGTGGCAAAGTATTTTTCTATTTATCTTTCCTAAAAGATCTATGGGTTGTCATATTGCTCCTCTTAAGAAAGTTTTCAATTGAGTTTGCACATTAATATTACCTGAAGCACTCTAAGTGTCTCCATGCCAGGTCACACCTCAACCAATTAAGTCAACCTCTGGAAGCTGGAAGAGGTTTCTAAAAGCCCAAATACCCCCTAAAGATCTGGAAAGCTACGGCTGCTTATCAAAGTCAAAGATGCTCTCCTGGCCTCAGGCTAAGCCCTCCTGCAGCCTGTGTTTACTTGGGAGGTTACAAGCAGTCAGTACAGCACATTATGAAAACAATTCTGTGAACCAAAAGGACACCCCATGAGCTTTAGCCAGCTACAGAGTTACACTATTGCCCACGGCAGGCCTAAGGACTTAGTGCAGTAGTTTTCAACCATTGTTATACTGAGTTATCTGAAAATTAGTAGTTTATAACACATTAAACTTATTTGCTTACAGTTCCAGAGATCAAAATCCAAGGTGGTGGCAGGGCTGTGTTCCTTCCAGAAGCTCAATGAGAGAATCTCTTTCGTTTTTCAGCTTCCCGAGGCCAACTGCATTTCTTGTCCTGTGGGGCTCCCACCAGGTTTTTAAAACACCAGCAATTGCATTGCTCTGACCTGTTTCCGCCTTTCAGCCTTCCCCCTTTAATTTAGAGGGATGCTTGTGATTACTTACATTGGGCCCACCTGGCTAATCCAGGATACTCTCTCCAAGAAACAAGTGTTGGCAAGGATGTAGGGAAACAAGAACCATACACTGTTGGTGGGAATATGAATTGGTGCACCCACTTACCAATTTACCTCCAACAGAAAACAGTGCGGAGGTTCTTTCATCTCTTTAATTATTTAAAATATTATTGTGGTGCACTATGCTTTAGGTTGTTCTATTATTTTATCCTTTGGATATTATCCATCCTGAATGTGGTTCCTACGGACTCATCTCATGGGACATGCGGCTTGATGTGGATTTTATCTTTTATTGTAGGTTCATTTTTAATGTCCTACCATTCATCATGCACACATTTGGGCTGCTAGAAAATTAAGAGAAAACACTGCATTTATTTCTATTAGGATTTCTAACAATATTACTGAAGGAGAGACAGTTATATTAATTTCTGGATTTGGCATTTACTTTAACATGTGAGGAGTTAAAATTTGTAGTTCACATTCATGACTGGAGGAAGCTTGAGGTTTATATACAGAATAGAAGACTTTTCCCTCTTTTCCAATCAGTCACAGGGAGAGACAAGCTGCACTGTTTTCTTTGAGTAAATAAGTAGAATATTTTAGTTTTTTTTTTTTTCTGAGACCACATGCTTTTCAAAATAACGGCTCGAACTTTAGTTTCTTGTAGTAGAAACTCAGGTGCCCTGCACAGATTCCCTTTAGCACAGCAGGGTATCAATTCCCTAGTATGCTGATACCTGATACCTGCCTCTTTTCCAGAGATTGCCTCTGGCTAAGGAGAACTATTCAATCTGAAATTTTATCTACCTACATCGTGGGCTGCAATAGATGACCTACTGAAGCCAGACTGGAAAAGCATAAACCCTTGTTCTCTGCTATGGGGTAGATTATTCTGCTATGCTTTATGTGCTAGAATTGTCGCTGTGGTTTCTATCAAGGCTTTCCCTTTTCTAACCTGCTTTATTTGATCTTTTATAGGATTTTCATGAAGAACTTTCTTGAATAAATACTTGCACATGAATCCCCGACTCCAGCTCTGTTTCTAGGGAATCCAGAACACAGTCCCATTTCCAAGAAAAATTCTTACTAATCCCTTTCTCTATCTAAAGCTATGGTGGTAGCCAATCAGTGGCTTTTGCAAAATGAGAACTGTTCTTTATTTCAAGTTCAAGATTCAATTTAATTTTATTGTTGTTGTTACATTTTTATCTAGCTGCTTGGAAAAGGCAAGGAGTTTCGTATGAACTCATCCTGCATGTTGCAATTTAAATTATATAAAAAAATTCTTTATATCTAACTTCATTTTTAGTTTCTCTGGATAACATAGTTATATTTGACCTGTGTAGTTCAAGCCATCTGTAAATTAGGATTGAAACTATAGCATTATGTAAACGTTTTCTTACACTTAGTGTGAACCTCAGAGTATGGATTGGAGTTATTTGACCACATAAATCACTTCAGATTGAGATATGGGGACAGAAAAAGAAGCATAATTACCTCCTTACTGGGAATGGAAATTAGCACAGCTTTTTTGGAAAGCAATTTGGCACTATGTACCATGGATATTAAAAATACTCACACAATTGGGCTCAATTCTACTTCTTTGCTAAGGAAACATTTTAAGGAAAAAAAAATAGAAGGAAAGCACGCATAAAATGGCAATGATATTTAGTGTTACCATAGAGAGTAATTAAAAACCACCTAAATGCTACCCAAAAGATGAGTGTAAAATAAATATAAAAATACATAGCTGAAAGTGAACCCAACTGAGTCCTCTAAATAATTTATCAGATTTAAATAAGTCTCTGAGTTAGGCAGGCTCTGCTCTATACTCAGACACAGAAACAGGTGGTTTTTTGTTTTTTTGTAATCAACCTGGTAAACAAATTGAATTAGTAACATTTTGGTTGAAGGCAGGCAAAGGCACTTGAGCAAATGACTTTGATCAGCGTTATAAAAGTATCCATTGAATTGAACTTTTAGGATTGATAAATCCTGCTAATAACATATTGTTATAAATACCTTTTGAAATTATTGTTTTCTTTTTCTTCAGATAAATACCCAGGGATGGGTATTTGTGCTGGATAAGTGTAAATTTTTTTGTTTATCCATTAGGTATGATATCTGTGAATGTTATTGATCAAATTTTCTAAATCATTACTCTTTTTAAGCTAGTTCACTAATAAGTATCAATAGAGACATGTAACTTTCTCACGCTCTAAATTATGATTTGTAAAAACGTACTTGCAATTCTGATAATTATTATTTAATAAGCTATTTTGCTAAATTATATGATAATATGTTTCTGTCTTCCTTGAGAATTGTTTCTGTTTACATTATTTTCAGCTGTGCTTGTGATTTTCTACATAAGTAATCATGCCATATGAAAATGGGAATAGTTTGTTTCCAATATTTTGCCTGTAATATGTTTTATTTGCTTTTCTTACATTATTGCACTGGCGAGATATTCCAATAAGATGTTCAGTAAGAGTGGTAACAGTGAATATCTTTGACTTGGTCACACAGTTACAGGGAAAATATTCGTTCTTTTACTACTAAGAGGACTATTAGCTGCAGTGTTTCTAATGTTCTCCTAATCAATTTCAGGAAATTTCCATCAATTTCTATTCACTGAGAGGTTTTCTAGCATGAGTAAATGTTCAATTTTGTTGAATGACAAGTACCCTCTACTGTCTTAAATCACTTGCTGTGTTTAATTACACTGAACAGTTTTTGAACATTAAACCATGCTTATATTTTTTGGATAAACTCCATTGGCATTGATATATTTTCATTTTCTTATATTGTTGGATCCAGTTTGTCAATAATTTGATGGCTTGTATCTTTATTTTTACATATAATTTTTTATAGTTTATATAATATTGGTATCATTTCTTTTTTTTTTTTTAAATTTTCTTTACTTTATTGTGTTGGTTTTGCCATACAATGACATGAAACCGCCATGGGTTTACACATGTTCCCCCTCCAGAACCCCCCCTTCCTCTCGATTCCCTCCCCCGGGACACCTCGGTGCACCAGCCCGGAGCATCAGCCCTGGGCTGGTGATTGATTTCACATATGATAATTAACATGTTTCAACGCCATTCTCCCACATCATCCCACCTTTGCCCTCTTCCACAGAGTCCACGAGTCTATTCTATACATCTGCATTCCTTTTGCTGTCTCGCATGCAGGGTTCTCGTTACCATCTTTCTAAATTCCATATATATGCGTTAGTATACTGCATTGTTGTTTTCCCTTCTGGCTTGCTTCATTCTGGATAATAGGCTCCAGTTCCGTCCACCTGAGTAGAACTGATTCAAATGAATTTTTTTTTAATGCTGAGTAATATTCCATTGTGTATATGTACCACAGCTTTCTTATCCATTCCTCAGTTGATGGGCATCTAGGTTGCTTCCATGTCCTGGCTATTGTAAACAATGCGGCGATGAACATTGGGGTACACGTGTCTCTTTCAATTCTGGTTTCCTCGGTGTATATGCCCAGCAGTGGGATTGCTGGGTCATATGGCAGGTCTATTTGCAGTTTTTTATGGAATCTCCACACTGTTTTCCGTAGTGGCTGTACTAGTTTGCATTCCCACCAACAGTGTAAGAGGGTTCCCTTTTCTCCACATCCTCTCCAGCATTTATTGCTTGTAGACTTTTGGATGGTAGCCATTCTGACTGGTGTAAAGTGGTACCTCATTGTGGTTTTGATTTGCATTTCTCTGATAATGAGTGATGTTGAGCATCTTTTCATGTGTTTGTTAGCCATTTTTATGTCTTCTTTGGAGAAATGTCTGTTAAGTTCTTTGGCCCACTTTTTGATTGGGTTGTTTACTTTTCTAGAATGGAGCTGCAGGAGTTGCTTGTATATTTTTGAGATTAATTGTTTGTCCATTGCTTCATTGGCTATTATTTTCTCCCATTCTGAAGGCTGTCTTTTCACCTTGCTTATAGTTTCCTTTGTTGTGCAGAAGCTTTTAATTTTAATTAGGTCCCATTTGTTTATTCATGCTTTTATTTCCGATATTCTGGGAGGTGGGTCATAGAGGATCCTGCTTTGGTTTATGTCGGAGAGTGTTGGTATCATTTCTTAAATTTTGGTATAACTTAGTAAAGCCCTTGGATCTGAAGTTTTTTTTTTTTTGACTGAATGTTTTCAACTATACTTGAGGTTTCATTAAAAGTTATATATTGTTCAGGTTATCATTTCTTGAGTAACATTTAATGTTTGTATATTTCAAATTACTTGGCCAATAGATCTAAGTTTTCAAACTTATGGCCATATAATCATCTGTAATATTCCAGTATCACCTTTTAAATGTCACTAAGTCTGTAGTGATGGTGACACTGTCATTTCAGATACTAGTTTTCAGTTTTTTCTTCATTGTTCTAGCTGGAAGTTAAATCAATTGAGCTATGTTTCCATCAAGTTCAAAATGAAATAAAGTGTCTATTTATTCATATCCTTTAACAATAAAGCCAGATTGGCAGATGGTTTTGGAAGCCTTAGGTAATTCTCTTGGTCTTTAATTATGAATCTGCAGCTTGATATTGTTAATGTGCTACAGTGGATAATTGCATCTTAAAAGAGCACTGTTTTTCCATTTTAATGCCTGATGATTTCAGTTTGCAGTGAGTAGAATAATACTTGAAAATACTAATGGCAGTAGAGAACCTGCATTAATTCCATTGAGATAGTTTATGTTCTCCAATCATTTCTGATGAGCCAAGAGGAAATGTAAAGCACCTACATTGATAGCATACAATTTAGCTTTCTGATTATTGTGCTCTGCATTCTATTTACATATTTGATTTTCATTTTTTTTAAAAATTTTCTTTACTTTATTGTGTTGGTTTTGCCATACAATGACATGAAACTGCCATGGGTTTACATATGATTTTCAGGGCTAAATTGATACCAACATCAACTATACAAGGATTTCTGGTAATTAAGTTAAAAATAATTAGTCCATCTCCTATTATTCAGTGTGTTCACATTTATCCTCCCTTTTATGCTGGGGATACAGCACATTTTATAGCTTCTAATACTGTACCTGCATCAGTACACTGTCAGTGAAGCTAAGCATATGATAAGAAAAAATGAAAACCATGTCCTTGATCCTCAGCAGAGAGCAAATATATCTGGTTAGAATAGTTTCATATACAATGGCAATTTCTCTCTACTGTATTATGTTATTTTGTAATCAAACTTAGTCTATGTTTATTTCATGTACATGAAAGTTCAATAACATGGTAAACCTGTTCTTAAAGGTTTAGTGGCATATTGAAGCCATAATCCTAGAGAAGGGAGAACTCTTCAGAGAAATAAGCCCAGCCCAATCCACCCACTCATCCAAGAAAAACTTACATCCTCAGGTTTGGTGTTGGTCACATCCTCGCACATAGCCTGTGCTTATTGAATTTTTTTGAACTTAATGGAAAGGATTATCCACCTCTGAAGTCTCCTTATAATAAGATTACTGTCACATGTATCTGATTTTGAGCCTGGCTATCATAAAATGCATCATCCTTTACACTGAACTGAAATTTGTCTCCTCATAACCTTGACCGTTCTGTGCTATTTTTGCCTCCTAAAGATGAGCAAAGTCACTCTAATCCCTTTCCAAATCATACACACACACACACACACACACACACACACACACACACACACAAAATGTATCCAAACACAGTTATCAAATGACTTCTCTTCTTTCACTCATTGATTCCTCAGATTTTTCTCCAGATATGATGCTTTCAAGACAGCTCATTGTTTAACTTTTTTCAGTTATACTGGAAGTTTTCATTATTCTTCTTTAGTTGTGATTATATTGTTGTTGTATAGTTGCTAAGGTGTGGCTGACTCTTTTGTGACCCCATGGACTGTAGCCCACCAGTCTCCTCTGTCCATGGGATTTCCCAGGCAGGAATACTGGAGTGGGTTTCCATTTCCTTCTCCAGGGGATCTTTACAACCTAGGGATTGAACCAGCATCTCTTGCACTGGCAGGTGGCTTCCTTACCACTGAGCAACCAGGGAAGCCCTGTGGTTCTGTCTGTCTGTCTATCTATCTACAGTAGCCACTCCTAAAGTATTATGGTCAGTTCCTGAAAACTTGTCTGAAAGCATGTTATGAACACACATGGTTATGTGATAAAGGAAAAAGGATTAGACAGGATTTAAATGATTTAAAAATGACTTTTATCCAACCCAGAGCAACTTTATTCCAGTGGGTGCATTTTATAACTCATCCAGAATCATTTATCTCCAAAGACTACAGAGGATGTTTCCATTTTCCCCCAAATTGGAGTCTGTTATGAGTTGAATCATGTCCCTTGAAAATAGATATGTTAAAATCTGAACACTGGCACCTGTAAATTTGAACTTATTTGGAAACAAGGTCTTTGCAGATGTAATTGAATTAATGAGATCATTTTGGAAAAGGGGAGCTAATTTAGCACGACTGGTATTAAGAAGAGGGAAAGTTGGTCACATGCATACAGGGAAAACATCACGGGAAGACAGAGAAAGAAACTGGAGAGAGGCATCTATAGCCAAGAAGCACCCGGGGTTACCAGAAGCTGGAAGAAGTAAGGAAAAAACCCATAGACTCTTAAGAGGAAGCAAGGGTCTGATGACACCTTGATTTCAGATATCTAGCCTGCATAACTGGAGAAAATAAATTTCTGTTTCAAACCACCTGGTCTGTGGTCATTTTCTATGACTGCCCTGGGAAACTAACACAGGGTCCAAGGTATCACATATTACCTGTAAAACAACTCAATTGCTATAGTAACTTGGTTTCTTGTCTTTGAAATTAGATTTATGTTGTACTCTGATTCTGGCATCTTCTTGAAGTTACTGACTAAGGACATATTCCAACTAGAGCCTTTCCTCTTTTCTAAAGTTGGTCATAAATGGCTGTGTCATATACTGAGGGCAAGACAAGACTTCAGAGAAGAAATCTGGGTGAGGGAAGGCAGAGTTGATACTCAAGAGACAGTGTCTCTCTGGGTTTCCATCTTTTTGGACTGACAAACTAGGAATGTAACCACGGTTGATGGTAATTCCATTATTTAGGATTAACTATCTCTTTATGGTTTTCTAGGTCATATTTGTTTGTTCACTAGTAATATTAAAAACGTAGGAAAAAGAAGGACATTGCATAAAATAATGATTTCTAAAAAATTAGGAGATACTCCTTTGGCCATGGATCACAGGATAGAGGAGAGTAAAGAGATGGTGGAATCAAGGAAATGAACTCTCAGATTGTTGTTGCAAGACTCTAATTGTGTAAAGTGAGAACCATAATCTTTAGGAAGAAACTATAGGCTGTTTAATTTCTAGAGGATAAACTTAGTGCTGGAGGATCCATGAAATATTTTCAATGTATTAAGGAAAAAAAGAGAGAAGCTTAACCTTTACTCATAATAAAATGTAGAGTTTTAAAATTTTCAGGTGCATGTGGTTTTGTGTTAAATAAACTTAGTTTTTAAACCTTGCATAACTAGTGGGAAAAAATAAATTTTTTAATGCCAATTCATTTTTAACAAGCAAAACAGTGTGTTAGGGGAAAATTACAACAATGGTTTTTGATGCTGGCAGCTCAGGGTCGTTGCCTTAGGCCTACTTCATTCTCCGCAGTATGCGCTCATAGGTGGCTTGATATGCTGTTGTCTGCTCATTCAGCAGTTTCAATTAGAGAGATAAACAAAACCAAGGTTATTTCTTTTTGTTTTAGAATTGAGAACAATTTTCTTTTCAGAGAAATATATAACTGCTACTCCCAAATTTATGAGGTTATGTGCATATGAGTTAAAAGAATTCCAAAAGTGATGTACTCTATTTATTGCCAAAATATGAAGCTAATTTATATTCATTTATACTGAAAGTAGGACACACTTGACAGCTATTAATCCATACAGTAATTAACATTAGCTTTGCAAGCTGAAGATAATATAAAAAGCTTATGCTGAGATATAAAATGTTTCAATGGATCATAATTAACACACAACTTCAGTTTCTGATTAATCATTTTTTCTTACATTGTTTTATAGGTTATGCCTAATTAATGAAAATGAATATAAAATTTTGGTACTATTCACTGGAAGTCCAGTAAAGAATTATTTCACTTTGCTATTATTCTTCATGTATTGATTAAGGTTTGACTGGTTTCATATGAAATTATTATTACCACAAAGTCTTAAAATCATTAAAAAATACAAAGTTTTATTCTCTTCCTAGAGCTCTAAAAAACATATCATGTTACTATAGGGAAATTAAATTTTAAATCATACTTATTAGCAAGTACATTGTGCAGGATTGTCATTCTCTGATTGCTTTTTATATATAATATTTGAATTTGTTATATTAGCTATCAAAACCTAAAGCAATATTTTAAAAGAAGGTTACATATTTAGTGACATTGAAAATCATGTCATAATATATAAAATTGAAATCTTTAGTATATGGTATTTCCTAAATGAAAGCTATTTGCTAATGTATTATTGCTAATATTGCTAAAATATTACTCTTGTCTCCAGGATGCTCCTTTCTAATTATTTTAATTGAAGTATTATGAAATAGTGATAATACTGT
The DNA here is from genome assembly GCA_007570785.1 of Antilocapra americana. Classification (NCBI taxonomy): domain Eukaryota; kingdom Metazoa; phylum Chordata; class Mammalia; order Artiodactyla; family Antilocapridae; genus Antilocapra; species Antilocapra americana. Next base: position 4,482,056 of record ML663566.1, read on the forward strand.
CTTTGAAAAAGTAACTCCAGTCCTTTTTACTTGTGCCTTCACAGGTGTTAATTAGCCAAGGTCTGGATTCCTTTTCACCTCAGATAGATAACGTTGTTCTGTTTTATGAGGGCAGATTACATTCCTGGTCTATTTAACCACATCAAATGAATATCGCTCTTTCAAAGAGGAATTTATATAAGGTCATAAACTGTTACTGAAAAACAACTCAAAACCTTAATTATTAGTAATGAATTTGAGGTTTTGCATATATTTTCCTCTTTTTAATCAAACTAACCTTCAAAGTTCTCAATGATGGATAGTATCATCCCACCGAGATACTCAACTGTACCTGGGAGTTAATAAATTCCTTAAAGGGTCACATGAACATCTGTAGGTCAGTTCAGTTCTGTTGCTCAGTCATCGACTCTTTGTGACCCCATGGACAACAGCACACCAAGCTTCCCTGTCCATCACCAACTCCTGGAACTTACTCAAACTCATGTCCATATGAGTCGGTGATACCATCCAACCATCTCATCCTCTGTTGTCCCCTTCTCCTGCCCTCAATCTTTCCAAGCATCAGGGTCTTTTCAAATGAGTCAGCTCTTCACATCAGGTGGCCAAAGTATTGGAGTTTCAGCTTCAGCGTCAGTCCTTCCAATGAATATTCAGGACTGATTTCCTTTAGGATGCACTGGTTGGATCTCCTTGCAGTCCAAGGGACTCTCAAGAGTCTTCTCCAACATCACAGTTCAAAAGCATCAATTTTTCGGTACTCAGCTTTCTTTATAGTCCAGCTCTCACATCCATACATGACTACTGGAAAAACCATAGCTTTGACTAAATGGACCTTTGTTGGCAAAGCAATGGTCTTCAGATCAACAGGCCATTAAATTCATTTTAGCTTGGAGTAAAGGACTACTGCTAAAAGGACATAATACCTTCTTTGGTTCGAATTTATATCCAGATTTAAACAACCATAAACATGCAATTTTCTCAAAAGTAATCTTGCTGGAGTAAAAAATCTGTGCATCAATTTATTGGTAAAATATTTGTAATGGTATTATTCATACAAATTCAGCAAGTGCCAGGATTTATTGGCCATCTCAGTGTGAAGTAAAAATCACAAATTTCCAAAGGACTATGACATTCTCTTACTATCAGTGAGGATTATGTTCCTAGAAATCACAGAAGAACTCATCATTGAAACCTGAAAATAAGCTGATTCATTCCACTTAACCATATGAACAAGGAGTCTTCCTGTCCAAATTTGGAGATGTGAAAATAAGACATGCTCTCAGGCAGCAGTGAGTCCCCTCAAAAAAACTTTCTTACATTAGTTGAGTCACTTAATTTGGTTCTCTGGTTTAAAGTAACTGTACTGAAATATCTTCCTCTTTCCCATTCCCTCCACATCTTGGATCTTGATAATCTTCTCTTACATCGTGGGACCAGTGAACAAGTGAAGTTGCTCAGTTGTGTCTGCCTCTTTGCAATCTCATGGACTGTAGCCTACCAGGCTCCTCCATCCATGGAATTTTCCAGGCAAGAGCACTGGAGTGGGTTGCCATTTCCTTCTCCTGGAGATCTTCTCAGCCCAGGGATCGAACTCAGGTCTCCTGCATTGCAGGCAGATGCTTTACCATCTGAGCCACAAGGGAAGCCCTACACTGTGGGAGATAAGCTAAATCTATCCTTTCTCCCATTGACTTTGACCTTGGGATACACCTACACCTGATTACACATGATTTCCTAAAGGGTCCGCATGAACTCTTTCTCATTGATTCCTTCTGCCACCACCCCCTTCCCAATTAGTTTCTCATTCTACAAAAGAAGTTCAAACCTCTCAGCCTTCTAAGGGGAATCGGTATAATATACTTCCAGGAAACAAAAAATGTGATTGAGTATAATAAATGGGAAGGAAAACTTTTTACCTTCCTTAATAAAATTGAAAGTAGTGATAAATGAAATTATCATAAAATAAACCAAAAAATTAACTTGCAGTGATGATCACTGATTTCTAGCCTATAAAATAATTCAAATCATTGAATGAAATCATGAAATGCCTTCCATTCTCATTTAGATAAACAAGTGCTCTCAGCATTGCCATTTAAAAACACATATTGACATAATATTTATTATATATTTGACTCCTTGTCCATAAGGAAAACAGTTTCAGTAATCAGTCATTAGCAAAATTTATAGCTAATCATCAAAATAAAAATTGCATTTCAAGGGTGATATAGAGTATGCATGAAGAGTTATTAATTTTAGGATGTATGATACAATGGTTAGTCAAAGATGCTGCCATAAATTTCTGTAGGGGAAACTGAGTGGTAGCAGAGGTTTTAAACAAAAAAGAGACATAAAATTACCACCTGTTAAAGAAGTGCTTGTTCACTTGTTTTTAAACAGATGGTGATTATTATTATCAAATTATCTCTGTCATTTTATTACATTGTAGACATGTAAAAGGCAACTGCAATTTTTAAATGGAAATACTATGATATGTAGGGGATTACATACTTTGCAACTATCTAAACTCATGATTAAACTTTTTTGGTAACAGTCTACATTGTTTAACAGTATGCATATATATATATATATATATATATATTTTTTTTTTCATTCTTTTAGCTCCTATCAAGAAAGATTGCTTGTCAACCACTGTGGTATTTCACCTATTAGCTCTGTTGGTAAAGGAAGAACAATAATTGTTCTGGATGGCCCATTCTACCCTCTTTCTGAATCTTCTTCCCTTCCTCATTCCCTTTAGTCCCTCATTTCCTTCTTGTTTTTGTTTTCTTTCACCATAGCTTACTATATCTTATAAAAATTAAAATCAGACACATGGAAATTGCAAGAATCTGTTTTCTGATAAACAGCTACTGTGGGATCTACATGAAAGTCTCATTCCACCATATCTCCAGTATAATATATAATCTTATTATGATGTAGAACACCCTTCTCTTCCCTGACTTTAAGTTGAATTACAAAGCCAATTTTCATTTAGTCTTAGGAAATGTCATAAAAGTTACCAAGCCACTCTTTCTCCCTTCTTTAGGTTTTGCTTACCATTCCCTATACCTTCAATGTTTTTCTATATTTTATTGAGATATAATTGACATAGAACATTATGTTAGTTTTAGGTGTACAACATAATGATTCAGCATTTGTATGTATTGTGAAATGATTACCATGATAAGCGGAGGTAACATCTATCACTAATTTTAGTTAAATTTTTTTTCTTGTGATGAGAACTTTTAAGATCTATCTTCTTAGTATCTCTCAAGTAGGCAATACAGTATTATTATTAACTATAGTACCTCCCCAAGGCATTTATTTTATAACTGAACTTTGTTCCTTCGACCTCCTTCAACCATTTTGCCCACCCCACCCCTTCCCTCTGGCAAGGACCAATCTGCTCTCTGTTCCTATGAGTTTGTTCCTTTGTTTTTTTAAGATTACAGTGATAAGGGTCAGCATAGGGTATTTTGCTCTGTCTGATTTATTTGACTCTTCACTGTAAAAGAACAGAGGAGGTTTTCTCTCTCTCTGTTTTCCTCTCTCTTCCCCTCCCTCTTCCTTTGTGAACAGGACTCAGCAGGAGGAGGCCTATAGAAGCTACACAGTTCTTGTTTTTTTAATCTTTACTGTTTCTTGTTACAATTCAGTGCAAGTTGATTAGCCATTTATTAGTCTGGATTTCTTTAATTATACTAGTAAAACCAGAATATACAGCAGAGAGTTATTTCCTGGGGTTCTACTTTATTATGAAAATGTGGGCTTTGCGTGGGGGTTGTTGGATTAAATTTAATTATGATGCTGGATTCTGTCCTTAGGCATTTTCTAAACTCTTTAGAAGAAAGGCTTAATGTTAAAACAAAGTCATAAAGGTAGCAATTATTTGTCCTAAAAGCAGATCTGTGTCTGTACTTCTGCATTTTAACAGAAGAGATTAGCTTACCAAGTAGACAATTTGTATGATTATTATATTTTGAATATGCTTTCCTAACCTGGGTTACTGTATGCAAAGGAAGTGTCAGTAATGAAGCAGTAGATAGGACCCTTCATATTTATAATCATTGGTTATTATGCAAATTTGGAGCTAATTTAGGGCCCACATTAGGATGATTCATTTAATAGAACCACTTAATAAGCACAACTTAAATGCCCATCGCCCTGTTTTATAATTAAGATTTAAACTAAATGCTGTATTATTGTTTTCACCTTGATATTCTTCTGTGTGATCAACACATAGAAATAGTTTTAATTTTTATCAAAATTTTAAAATACTTTCATTTTCATGTAACAGTCAAAATAATGAAAAATAAGAATAGTTAAAAAATTTGAAATAATTATCCTCATCATATGGAACAGAACACTTCATTCTCTGAAGGCTATTATTTTCTGTTTTCGTACTATCAGTTGATTTTACTCAATGGAAAAAAAATCAAATAGTATAGAAAACTTTAGTTCACTTTCCTACTTCAAAGGGAAAAACAAACCATAAACTGAGTCTTTTCACTGTTACACTACACAATAGTGCTAATTTTATTCTTAGATTTTGTTGTTGGTTGGTTGCTCAGTTGTGTCTGACTCTTAGCAACACCATGGACTGTAACCTTCCAGGCATCTCTGTCCATGGGATTTTCCAGGCAAGAGTACTGAAGTTGTTTGCCATTTCCTTCTCCATGGGATCATCCTGACCCAGGGATTGAACCCAGGTCTCTTGCATTGCAGGCAGACTCTTTACCGTCAGAGCCACCAGAGCCTCTTGCAAGTATCAATGGCATAATTATTAATAATCATACTGTTCAGGGCCCTGCGGGGCTCCCAGGCACAGGTCTTTCTGTGTACCCCATTTGTTTGATTATAGGAAACAGCTTTCATTCAGTTTCTATAACTTTCCCTGAGTTCCAGTGGGCAGTTTCAAATAGTTGTTAATTTAGAAAGGGAGGGGATGAAAGACCAGGGAGAAATAGTCAAGAGCAGCCGTGGGACAAAGTCTTATTTCCCTATCAAAGGCTATGTACATGCGTGCATGCTCAGTCACGTCCAACTCTTTGTAACCCCATGGACTTGTATCCAGCAGGCTTCTCTGTCCATGGGATTATCCACGCAAGACTACTGGAGTAGGTTGCCATTTCCTCCTTCAGAGGATCTCCTTGAATCAGGGATCCAACCTGCCGTTCTGAAATTGGCAGGCAGATTCTTTACCACTGAGCCACCTGTAAAGTCCTATCAAATGATACACACAATAACATCTTTGAGCTATTTTGCAGATACTGAAACTCCCTCCAGGTGGGAGAAGTAATGTTATGCTGCTCATAAGCATGCAGACCCCAGACCAGTGAAACTTGAAGGCAGACTGATGCTGATGATGTTGACTACCGTTACTGCCCTCACCAGCAATCCATCAGAAGAATGTCCATGAGTTGATCATGCCTTCTTTTACTATAAAACTTGTCATTATCTTCCCCAAGCTGGGACACTTGCTGTTGAGGGCATGACCCCACTGTCTCCTCCTTTGCTTGGCAAAGCAATAAAGCTGTCCTTTTCTACTTCACCCAAAATTCTGTCTCTGAGATTTAGTTTGGCACCAGTGTACAGTGAAGCTGAGCTTTCAGCATCAGTAATAATGCTTGCCAAGTGTATGACTAAACACTTTATAGATATTTTTGGTGGCTCAGACAATAAAGAATCTATCTGCAATGTGGGAAACTTGGGTTCGATCCCTGGGTTGGGAAAATCCCATGGAGAAAGGAAATGCCCACTCCAGTATTCTCTCCTTGAGAATTCAATGGACAGAGGAGCCTGGAAGCCTACAGTCCAAGGTGTTGAAAAGAGTTGGACACGACTGAGCGACTTTCACTTGTACTTGTCATTTGATCCAAACAGCATTTCATGAGTTTGATTTTCTCACACTTAATTTAAGTAGATTTAACATTACACCACATGCAAAAGGCATATTCAAGACATGGAAAAATGCCTGAATGCTCTGAAGAGTAGCTTCCCCGTTTCTACTGTAATAATTTGAGTTTCAAAAGTCAGACTTTTAAGGTCATTTATTCATAAATCCAACAATTTAAAGACGGGCTCTTTGTAACCTCCTCATATATTTCAATGAACACTAATATGATTCAGAGATTCAGGGCTGTAAGACAGACATTTTCCTCTTTTTCTTGCTATATAAATTATGGATGACTGAAATCCTTAGAAAATTCCTTAATAAAGTCATTAATTCTTCCCTTATCATTCACTTTGTTTTGTTTGGCAAATGCAAACAGTCTTGAAATTTTTTTTTCTTCAGATCAGAGAGATTTTTTAAGGAAAGAAGCACTTTTACAACTACCCTACCCCTACCCCACAACAATAACCATCATTGCAGCTTACCTAGGGCTTCTCAGGTGGCATGAGTGGTAGAGCATCCACCTACCAATGCAGGAGATGCAAGAGACATGGGTTCTATCCCTGGGTCAGGAAGACCCCCTAGAGAAGGAAATGGCAACCCACTCTCGTGTCCTTGCCTGGGAAATCCAATGGACAGAGGAGCCTGGTGGGCTGCAGTCCATGGGGTGGCAAAGAGTCAGTTGTGACTGAGCACACATACACATAGCAAAAACTGCAGTTTATGTGAATAGAATTGGATAGAAATTTTTTTTATAGTCACGATTTAAAAAAAAAAAAAAAACAACCTTAATCACTCTGAGAAAAAGTCAGCCAAAAATTTTCATGTTCTCCTTATTTTCCTTTGGATGCACTGATGAACAGAATTCAAATATCACCTGTACTTGGTTCCCCCAATGTCCACTAGCATAGTCCCTGTGGCACAGAGCCAGAATTCTTATTTAATGACCGAGGGCAGATGACAACTTGTTACTATAGTCTACTGAAGTTAACATGCCAGGATGTGACAGAGTGTGAATTCTATTTAATTGCACTTTGTAGGGAAGAATTTGGGCCTAAGTTGAAATCCAATTACAAGTTTCTTTCTATGTTGGGGAAACAAAAGACACATTTTCTTCCTTTTTGTAGTGGAATGCCAGTGAACAAGGTTCTTAAACAAAAGAAGGCTTATCCAGGGGATTAACAGACATTATTAATTTGCCTTCAATATAAGTTAACAGAAAATGGCCCAAAGAGCTTGACCAAATCTACTTAATAAAAACAATCTTAAAATAATCTTAAATCTTTAAAAGGAAACCATAATAATTTGAGGAATGAGTTCATTTTCCCATCCTGCCAGTCTACCAACTCACAATCTTTAATTGATTTGAGGAAGTTTATTTATTCAGTTATTTAGTTATTATTATACATTTTGCTATTATCACTTATTTGCATAATTACTGTGAATAGGAGATCACCTAGAATATCAAGTACTCTTGATAATTACCTAGTAAAAATGAAGAAGCAAAGGCTGCTGATGATACAAGAGATGAGACAGAAGAAATACAAAATAATAATTTTAGGTATAAAGTCCTCGAGGAAGCCAGAGTGGGTGGAACACAGTAGTACAAAAAGTGGGTTGGTCCATTGGTTGGTAGACCTAGGCAGTAGATAAAAGATTTAAGGGTTGGTGTGATATTTGAACTGGGCCACATAAAATTATCTCACTCATCAGATCATATCCTAAATCAAATAACAAAAGTTTATGATTAAAAATGTATGATTGTTCAATAAAAGTACATGCTTTTAAACATATTAGCTTAGAAGGTTTTCTTTTCTGGTTAGGATTCTTCACAATATTGAAAAGCAGAATAAGAAAAGAAGATATTGTTGTTAATACAAAAGAATATATGTTTTACCAGGTGAATTTTCATTCACTTTAAAAGCTAAATTACTGCTGAGTAATATTCCATTGTGTATATGTACCACAGCTCAATTCTATTCAGATGGACCGAACTGGAGCCCATTATCCAGAGGGAAGTAAGCCAGAAGCAAAAACAACAATACAGTATATTAACACATATATATGGAATTTAGAAAGACAGTAACGAGAACCCAACATGCAAGACAGCAAAAGGAACTCAGATGTATAGAATAGACTCGTGGACTCTGTGAATGAGGGAAAGGGTGGGATGATATGGGAGAATGGCATTGAAACATGTTAATTATCATATGTCTAATCAATCGCCAGCCCAGGATTGATTCTCGGGGCTGGTGCATCGAGATTTCCCGGGGGGAAGGAGGGGGGAGGGGGGAGGGAGGGGTTTCTGGAGGGGGAGCATATGTAAACCCATGGTGATATCATGGCATTGTATGACAAAAACAATAAAAGGGAGGAAAAAAAAATAAAAGCTAAATTACTTAATTTTACAATCTAGGTTATAGTGGTTTTATACATTATTTTAAAACATTGCATCATTAGTTTTAATTAAAATATATGTTATTTGAATAGTAGTATATTCAGAGATCACAAATCTGAAACTCTTTACATATCCCTCAAATATATTAACTTGATCATTGGAATTTCCCTTTTTGGTTTTCGTTACATGTATTTAAATGTATTTCTTCTATTTTGGTAGAAGGTTTGATCTCTTATAATAGTGCTGTTAATCCCTGAATTTCTTTTTGTGGTTTTTGGGTTTTTGTAAACACTACTGACAGTGATTAACCCACAAGTAATAACATTCAAGCTGTATCTAAAACTTGCCATCCAGATACTCAGTTGTTCTCTGTATACTGGCAGAGTTGATACATCTCTGAGTTTCAAGTTTTCAGTCATTCTAATTAGCTCCGTTTATGTTATTTTATTGTCCCATTGCAAAGACAAAACATACTTACTTGACTGTTAGTTTAAGTGATTAGTAAAAAGTGAATGAGCAGAACCCTGATGCATTCATTCATAAGATCAGCTAAGTTTCTGAGGGCTTTTATTTTTATAATCCTTTTGTTCCAGTTAATATGAGAACATCTATGGCATTCAACTTATCTTCCCCAGATCTGGTATGCTTTCCCTGAAGAGGGTTTTACTAAGTACCTAATAATCCTGGATAGCTATAAAAAAAATGTAATTTAAATGCATTTTTAAATTCTCAGTTAGTTTAGGAGTGAAGAGTTTCCTAATACCATAACTTTCAGGGCTAAAACTGGATAGTCTTGGGTCACCTCAGATGGATGGTCAATGGATACAGTAATTGTGGGTATTAAGTATCTTAAAGCTGTCTTAGTGGTAATTATCTCGATAATTAATGTATTTGAATTTTACTGGAATAATAAAGTGTGTTTACAATATGGAAAAGCTATATCTCTCTCTGTACTACAGGAGGCAACATCTGATAAAGTTTGGGGTTTGGTTAATGTTTTAAAAATTGCATCTAATTGAGGAGTCCTAGCCCTAACCACAGACTCAATGGACATGAATTTGAGCAAGCTCTAGGAGATGAAGGACAGAGGAGCCTGGCATGCTGCAGTCCATGGGGTTGCAAAGAGTTGGACACGACTTAACAACTGAACAACAAGAAGCCCTTATCAAATAGGGCAGTCAAAACTCTAGAGGCCCCATTCCTTGCACTGTGCTTCTTTTCCTAATAAAATTCTACTTTCTTGGGAAATTTCTAGTAAGTTTTATAGCTATCATTTTCTGTTTTTTCTTCATAGTTTACTACCTATGACTATATCCTTTACAAGATAGTTCAGTTGTGTTGTTTTTGACATCTGTATAAATGGAATGTGGTTATTCTTTTTATGACGATATCTTACCTAGTTTGTATTTATCATTTCATTAAATTAATATATTCATTTATTTACCAAATATACACATTTGCTTTGATTCTTTTTGGGGCTGTGATGGATGCTATAAACATTCTTGTTCATGTATCTTGGAACATGAAACACATGGTTTTCACCTAAGCTATATACCTAGGAATGCAAATATTGAGGCATCATGTTTATACATGTCTAAATTTACTAGGTAAAGCCAGTTTTCCAAAATTTTTTTATCATTCTTACTCTATCAGTTAAAATAAAATCTCTTTCTTCTACATCTTTGCAAAGCACTTGGTTTTCTTAGGTTTTTTTAATTTTTGCCAGTGGGTTGTATCTCATCATGATTTAAATTTTTCCATTCTCTGATTTTAATGAAGTTGATCACAAGGAATATTGCCATATCAACTCATTGTCTACCCTTCATTTCCTCTAAATCAGTATCTCGAGTCAGGTCTCAGAACAGCCTTGATAAAAAGAAACAAAATCACAAACTTGTGTAAGGAGGAAGTACTTTATTCACTCCCTTAATTGTAGGTTCTGGCTAACATGTATTGGAAGGATAAAAGGAACATAGCAAGGGGTGGATTTTGAGGGAGTTGTACTGGAGGGGTGAGAATAAAAAAGTAAGGCTGACGTAGACGTGTTCTTCAACAACTTGGGATTTAAGTCCTAGAAAGATATCTGAGCTGGTCCCAAGAGTCTCCTGAAATGCCTTCTTGAATGAAGCCCAGGTGTTAAACATACTTGGCTGGGAGTCAGAGGCTCAGAGAAGTAGAAATGTAATGAAGCGATAGAGATACACTAGATGAATGTATTTCACACCAGACTCCAGAGAAAACTCCCTTATGTATATAATAAGCAAAGTGTTGATGGAACACTTTTCGTTTTTCTTCTCTATTCACATTGTATCTTTAGGTGATTTCACTACAGACCAATATGGCCTGAGATACTATTCGTGTGCTGATGAGCTTGTACTTTTAGCCTGGATTTATACACTGAGCTCTAGATTCACATATTCCATTTCCTGTTTGGCATTGTCTGTATGGAGGTCCAGTCAACCTCAATTAAATATGACCAAAACAAAGCAGGTCTCTCCTGCAGTCTGTCCCCATTTAGTTAAATGGCACCCCTATGCACAAATTACCCCAGGTCAAATACAGGAGGTACGCTCGATTCTTTCCCTCCAACTCTATATCTAATTATTCAGTATGTTCCATTAGCACAATTCCTAAAATAATACATAAAAATCAATACTTCATCACCATCCATCTTCCTATGCCCTTGATCCAAGGTCATATATTTTCTTGCCTAATTTACAATAGCAGCCCCTAAATAATTTCTTTTTTACTATTTTTTCTCTTTCTTCCTATAGCTCTATGTAATATTTGAAAAGTATTACTGGGTCATATATCACTTCTGCTTTAACATCTATGCTTGTCATTAACTTTAGAATAAAAATCACATTCTGACCATTGTCTGCAACAGGATATATACTATTCCCCCCTACCAATCTCTTCAGCTTATCCCTCTTCATGATACTCTTTTCTTTGGTCTGCTTGAAATGTCTCATTCTTTTCCTGGTCTCTATGCACAAGTAACTGGTTTTCATCTCATTTCTCTGATTCTTGCTGTTCCTTATACTTGGAACAACATTTTCCTGAACTTTGCATGTCTGCCTCTTTCTCAGTCAGATGCAGATCCTATTGTCAATTTCCTAGAGCTCTTTCCTGAAAACTTTAGCATGATTGGTATGCTCCTTAATACCAGTAGCTCCACATCATGTTACATTATTTTTACTATCTATGCGGTCCTTTTTGATACCTAAAGTTGCCTCAATCATTTATTCATTTGATTATTGCCTGCAAGGCATTAGAATGTTAAGTTTTGGACAGCAGGTACCCTGTCTGTCCTATGCACTGCTGTACTTGGCACCATAACAACGCTTGTTACAGATCAGATACTCAGTGGTGACTGAATTCTCTAATGTGAGCTGCTCAGTGGAGTGGACAGTGGAATTATTATTCCTCTACACGTGCAGACTATATTTTTCTATGTATAGTAGTAATGTTATGTGCTTGTGTGAGTGTATACATGTATTCTGAAAAAGTTTATGATGCTCTGCAGGTCAGTCATTCATCAGCCTCTTTTAATGAAATTTTCACATGAATGACTCCTTTCCAGAAAAGTGTATTTGGTAGTTCTTTCAACTTGTGTGGAATCTGATCTTGGCCTCAGCTGATGTGGCAGAAGTGGACTTCTTCAATGGAATATAATCTGTAATCTAGATTATCTATCTGCTTTGTGCCTTATGATGTGATCTGGCTCGAAAACTAAAAATGTTATATGGACAGTCCTTCTAGGTGATGCTTGGGAGAAATGACCTTGTCTTTTCTGCTATCAAGGAGGTGATCAGTTGCTAAGGGGATCAACAGAAAATAAATCAGAAAAATTAAGAATGAAACCTATAATATGGTGTGAACTTTCCTACCTCAACAAATATAAAATAGAAACCATATAAAATGACACACTATAACAAAAAGTAGATTATTACACTTTTAAATGGAAGAAAATAGTTTTGAACACAACATAAAAGTTGATTTTTCAGAAGGAATTCACATTGCATTGTGAACCTGTGTACACAGTCACTTTAGAAAAAAATCTAAATTATCACAGAAACATGAACTAAACATTAACATATCAAACTAATGCTTTATCAAATCTGGCTAGTGAATTTTTTTTATGTTGTATGTGTAAATCTCACATGTAAAATACTGCAATTCCATTAAATTCTACATGTAATCAAATTACATTGTAAAGGATGAAATTTGATTATCTATTACTGGTCACACATTTTGTCAGCTTTATACAAATACATTTTGCTGGTTATTGGATGAATTTAATCTCCAAAGTAAATTATTCATTTAATCTCCAAAGTAAATTATTCATTTAATCTCCAAAGTAAATTAACTCTACCTCCCAAAGGGTATATCTCCAAATATACACCAAGACTTCAACATATGAATACTGGGAGGACACAAACATTCAGTCCATAACAATTCTTTTCCTGGGCACCACCATGAGCAACCTCTCCAAATCCAAAAGAATGTCCCCTCTCCATTTCAGATGTGCCAACAGAATACATATTACATCACAAAAATAATATGCCACTTCTTAATGCATTGAAAAAAATTATAATTATATTATTTTATGTTAAAATCAGGCCTTAAAAGAACCAACAAATCTCTTGTGGTAGAAATTAAAAGCAGAGATTTCGCTTTAAAATACCTTTATAAAATCCTTTATAATATGCCACAATTCATCACAGAAAAGAAGGGTGAGAATTCTCACAGGCTGAAGGCTGGGATCACATTCCAGTTCCTTTCTACATCTTAAATCTCTCTTTATCCCCTTATGAAACCCAAGATAATCTAAAAAGAGTGCTGATGAAATGCATTAGGAAAAGCTTACAATATTTGGCCAAATGGAATTTTTCTATCAACATATATTGCCATCTTATTAGGGAGATATTGATTTCTTCATTTTCTTCCCTTTGTGGTTATAACCTCACAAAATAACATATTATTGTATTTAAAAAGTGCTTTCCAAAAATAGTTGTTAATGCAACCACTGATAAGACATGCAAAATAATTCAAAACTACAGGTGGGATAAGAACAGTTTTTCATGTCTTTACCACAAGTCCTGCGAGTAGTTTGTGTACATATTCCTACAATCTCCAGAGATTTCATCCTGGTCTTCAATTTGTTGTAGATTATACAGGGTAATCATTTCCTCTGTGGTCTAAATTTTCCACAAGATGATAACTTTTACATTCATCTTGAGAGTCTGATTTTTCCATTCATTTCATATGAAATGTATGTTTAATTACCTAAATGTATCTTTCACATTAAAGTTACAATACTATCATCCTAAAAGGTCAAAATCCTATAAGGAATACAGGCATAAAATATCAGCAAATATTAAAAAAAAAAACTTTCTTCTTAATCCAAAAATAGTAATACTGTGGGCTTGATTCTCATAAACATTTCTCTGCTTAGCCCTAAATCCTCTCATGCTTAAAAAATGCTTATGCATTAAGGAAGAAATTTATTACCATCTCAGGGAATTGAAGGTACTTACTGTAAGACATTTAGGTTACATGTAGGAACTGGATTGGTCACTTTAAACCATGAGTTTCAGTGATTATGTGAATGATTCCATTACTTCAGGAAGTAGACAATCATTTAGCATATGTCATTGGATCTAAGTTACACTCATTTCTTACTCATCTGTCTATTTATGGAAATTTCTGCTTCCACTCTGCTGGAAAAATTGTTATATAAATGTCCTCCTACTAATTCTAAAGACTTTAAAACTTAATAGATTCCTTAGCTATATAGATTTAATACAAAAACTTTTAGGCTTAATGAGTTCTTGCATCCTTTCATATTCTTTGGCTCATGGAACACTTAAAGAAAATTAAAATGATAATCAATTGATTTTCAGATGTATAGAATGATTTTATTTGATTTACTATTGCAGCAAATGTTGATTATGAAACTGATATCCTTTCTTGAAGCAGAGACATTATCCTAACTTTTGTTTATAGTGTTAACTAATTTCTATATATTTAATTAATAAAATAAACATGTCAGAAATACTAGTTGAATAAGAGGGCTCAAATAATCATGTTTTTCTTATACTAACCTCCTCTTAAAATACTTTATGTTACTTTACTCCTTAATTGATTGTTATGAACTCTTCATTGATCTATTTTAATTAAATAATAGCCATTAGCCACTATTTTTTCTACCTTCTTTCATACTAGATAAATTGGTTCTTAATGAAAACAGCAGTTACTTATTTGCTTTTTGTGAGAAGGAAATAGAAGACAACAGTTCAAGATTGCTGTGAGTAATGATACCACCAAATAAAGTTCAGTATTCTAACTGCATTTTTTTTTGGTTCTTCAGTGTACCTGACTATGTACCTATGCAGCTAATTTACTTTTTCTAACATGTCTCATTAACATCAGCTTGTGTGACTCTATGATTACTTATCTGACAGACCATTTAGTCAATCATTTTTGTTTTCTTTCCATTGACAGCATTGTTATTATAATACCTGACAGTGCTAAGTCTTAATTTGGCAGAGAATCAAAGACAAATGGTCTTTCTTGGTGATCTTAAGCAGCAACTGGAGGAAAAATGGGCCCACCTTCTAGTCTATTGTGAGACAATGAGAGCATTTCAACATGTTAATTTCTAAAGTTCTGTATAACAATTTCATTTTATAGCCATCTGGTTTATCTACATTATGACTTGTTACTGAGGTATAAATATTTACATATGTAAGTTCTAATCAGATGAAGTTATACCTATGCTCTAATTAGACAAATGATTTCTATACATTACTATTTGATATTTAGTAATGTATGACATTACAAATGTCATGTTTTCAATTAAATTTTTATTTTATCAAATTCTACTTTGAGTTAAAGCTTTTTAAGTTTTCTTGCTCTTCTTTTCTCCTTTTAAAGCTTTCCTTCCTTTTGTATAATCCCTTATCTATAATCCCTATTGAGTGTAATATATTATTCAGTGTTGTGGCAGTAATAACAAGATTTATATTAACACATTTAATTCTCATAATCATAATAGTTTATACAGTAGCAATTCAAATCTTACTTTTATTGTGTAAATAAGTGGTTAAACTCATTTTCTAGTATTTTGATATCCTACATTATTATCTGAGAAAAACACATAGACACAGGTTTTGCGGTTTTGTATCAAATTCTTTTCTGAATTATAAGTAAAAATTATACTTCATTTTACACAATTGTTTGTAGTATCTTCATTTTGTACATACAGACAATCTTAGTGATAACTCTCAATTTCTAAGAGATGTTTGAATAATACAATCCATTACTTCATTGCCATGGAGTGTAAATTCTCTAAAATCCCACTGAGGATGTTTTAAGTAATCAGAGTATACGAAAATATTATTTTAATCATCAATAATTATCAGAAAAATAAGACATTCCATATTTATTTATTTTTTAAATTAATTAATTTTTTCTTTACATTATCGTGTTGGTTTTGCCATACATTGACATGAATCCACCATGGGTATACATGTGTTCCCCTTCCAGAACCCCCCTCCCACCACCTTTCCCATCTCATCCCTCTGGGTCATCCTGGTGCACTAGCCCTGAGCACCCTGTATCATCCATCAAACCTGGGCTGGTGATTCATTTCACATATGATAATTTACATGTTTCAATGTCATTCTCCCATATCATCCCACCCTTGCCCTCTCCCATAGAGTTCAAAAGACTGTTCAATACATCTGTGTTTCTTTTGCTGTCTCGCATACAGGGTTATTATTACCATCTTTCTAAATTCCATATATATGCATTAGTATACAGTATTGTTGTTTTTCCTTCTGGCTTACTTCAGTCTGTATAATAGGCTCCAGTTTCATCCACCTCAGTAGAACTGATTCAAAAGCATTCTTTTTTATGCTCTTTTATACACAATGGAGTAATATTCCATTGTGTATATGTACCACAGCTTTCTTACCCATTCGTCTATTCATGGACATCTAGGTTGCTTCCATGTCCTGGTCCATGTTTATTTTATCTAGAAATTTCAAGTCACAGCTTTTTGTTTTTATCTGATATTTTAGGCTTTTACAAAATCAAATTTATACATATGAGATTTACCAATGCTAGTATACTTCATTTTAATAAATTTTTGAAATCCAGTTTACCATGCATTTTCATTAAGCTATAAATATTTATGTTTGGGTAGAATTTCAGTACCTTTTATGAACTTAAATATATAGTTTATCAAGCTTTTAAAAACTCACAGAGTTACACTAAAACTTCAACATCATCATCCACTTTAAAGTATAACATTAAATTTGCCAATTTTATTCTATGGCAATATTTTCACTGACTTTTGAAGCTTTAAAGGATGCCTATTAAGAAATTCCCTATTTTGTAATAAATGCCTCAGGAAAACAGCAAAATTCATTCTTGCTAAAAGAAGAAAGATTAGAGACTGTTTAGCAAGAAGACTGGAGACTATTCATTCAAATCCAACTACCTAGAACCAAGACTTTAAGACCTTAATCTTAAGGATACATCTTTTTTTCTATCCCATAGCCAGTGACTTGTGTTTATCTGCACATGCTTAAGTTTCTCTCTCTCTAGTTTAACTAACAAAATACTCTTTAACTTGCTAAACCCTGTTTTACCGCTGAAAATCCTCCTACATAGTCAAAATATTTTTTGAATAAGATATTCTAATTGAATTCTTCTTGTTTTGCCCAACTGATATGTTCTGTTAATATTTATCTTGGTGGTAGTAAGGGAAGTACTGGTTATTGTATTGTTTTAAACCTCTCCCAGGATGTTATCTTAGAGGAACTTGACTAGATGTTACAACCCCTCCTTGATTTCTTTACAGAAGGCAATTATGGGCTTAGTCTTTCTTTTACAGTCCCCATCTTCCAACAGTATCTTGCTTCCATCTGGAATTCTGTTTCTATCAGATATTCCAGGATATCATGGGCTGAGGATTCATCAGGGAAAGTCATCATTTTGGGTTGCTCAGGTGGTAAAGAATCCAGCTGCAATGCAGGAGACACAGGAGTTTTGGGTTCCATCCCTGGGTTGGGAAGATCCCTGGAGGAGGAAATTGCAAACCACTCTGTATTCTTTCCTGAAAATCCCATGGACAGAAGGCCTGATGGGCTACAGTCCATGGGGTCCCAAAGAGTTGGGCAGGACTGCTGTGCACACACAACACCCAAGGTATGAAAAGGTGCTCGAGTTTATTTGTAATTAAAGGAAAGTAAACTAAAAGCACAGCAAGTTACTGAATTACATTTGGGAAATCAGATAATATCAAGGCTCTGAGAAGTGGGTCAATGGGAACTGGGAATAACAGACCACCTGACCTGCCTCATGAGAAAGCTGTATGCAAGTCAGGAAGCAAAAGTCAGAACTGAACATGGAATAACAGACTGTTTCCAAATCAAGAAAAGAGTACGTCAAGGCTGTCTATTGTCACCCTGCTTATTTAACTTATATGCAGAGTACATCATGAGAAATGCTGGGCTGGAAGAAGGACAAGCTGGAATCAAGATTGCTGGGAGAAATATCAATAACCTCAGATATGCAGATGACACCACTTTTATGGCAGAAAGTGAAGAACTAAAGAGCCTCTTGATGAATGTGAAAGAGGAGAGTGAAAAAGTTGGCTTAAAGTTCAACATTCAGAAAACTAAGATCATGGTATCTGGTCCCATCACTTCATGGCAAATAGATTGAGAAACAGTGGAAACAGTGGCTAACTTTATTTTGGGGGACTCCAAAATCACTGCAGATGATGATTTCAGCCGTGAAATTAAAAGACGCTTACTCCTTGGAAGGAAAGTTAGGACCAACCTAGACTTATTAAAAATCAGAGACATTACTTTTCAACCAAGGTCTATCTAGTCAAGACTATGGTTTTTCCAGTAGTCATGTATGGATGTGAGAGTTGGACTATAAATAAAGCTGAGCACCGAAGAATTGATGCTTTTGAACTGTGGTGTTGGAGAAGACTCTTGAGAGTCCCTTGGACTGCAAGTAGACCCAACCAGTTCATCCTAAAGGAAAGCAGCCCTGGGTGTTCATTGCAAGGACTGATGCTGAAGCTGAAACTCCAATACTTTGGCCACTTGGTGCGAAGAGCTGACTCATTGGAAAAGACCCTGATGCTGGGAAAGATTGAGGGCAGGAGGAGAAGGGGACAATAGAGGATTAGATGGTTGGATGGCATCATCGACTCAGTGGACATGAGTTTGGGTAGACTTTGGGAGCTGGTGATGGACAGGGAGCCCTGGTATGCTATGGTTCATGTGGTTGCAAAGAGTCAGACATGACTGAACTGAAATGAACTGAACTGAACTGGAAATTTAAATGGATACCACTACTTTGGAAATGTGTTGCATGTTCTAGTAAATTAGATTGTTTTCATGCCTTATCCCATAGCAGTTCAACCCTTAGATGCATAGCTACATGGTACAACTGTTAAAATGAACAGCTACAAGCATAGCCTGATCCTATCCAGGAAGAAAGGTTTAAATCCTGACATACAGCCAGCTCCTGTCATTAACACTAACATATAAGGTTGCTTTTGAAGCAGCAGCAAGTCTGGAGTTGACACTGAACACAAAGTCAATGTTATATATGTCCAAATTTCCTGGTAAGTATAATTAATGAGCTGCAGCAGAGTATAAATATGGGCCAATGTGAACTAGAGAGCCAGGAAAGAAGGCAAAGACTCGGAGGGTTCATCACACTTAGGTTTGTAAATAAAGATATCAAGGGTCAGGAATTCATTTTACAGCAACTAGGCAGTAAATGACCTTCAAATTTATTAAAACAATTAAAGACCTAAACTTAGGTCCTCATAATGGCATGGGACACAAGAACCAAGAATGGAAAAGGAAAAGTGTCCTTTCATACTAATAAACACTCCACTTATGTGTGGAAGGAGAGTAAAGAGAAATCACCAGGGCTGCTTTTGATAGCTGCTGATGTATAATGGAATGCCACTCTGCCTGAACAATGTCAATCTCTGTTACCTACATAAACCACTGCTTGCCATCAGTATTTAAAAATTGTTTATTTACAGAGAACAAAATTAAGTTGTATTCTAAAAGTCAAAGTTGAGGATGAACTGTTTTACCAGGCAATCGTTTAACTGTTAAATAGCAGTACTCTGTATTCCAGAGATTGATGCCATATAATCACTGATGAAAGACTGAATGTCAAACTCCCTGATATCATAAATCAGCTTTTAGACTACAAGTCTCATTCAGATGTGCTTTTAATCTAAATTTAGTGACTGAGTTTAATAGTCTGTGAAGAAAAGCAAAGACAAATCTTTTTTCACAGAACCATATTATATTTTCTTTTGCACAATATGAAAATAATGCTTTTTGTTTATACCAAAGAATATGGTTTCTCTCAAACAAAATTAAAGCTAATAATGCAAAGCAAATTTCTTATCTTCATTGAACTAATGACCAGAAAAAGAATATGTCTGGGAATTTTAGAAAAAGAAACAGCTTTAACTCCTTAATTTACAACATAGTATTTCTTTTATTCTCAGAATTGGATTAGCAGTTTCAATGCACATTCAAAAAAATTTTTAGAAATCAATAAAATAATAAGTGTTCAAGAGTTTTAGCAGTAATACTAGATGGCCAAAATAAATGGAACTATCTTAAAGTTTTGAGTGAATATAAACCAAGATTCTAGTATTCTATTCATACTTAGTCAAACAATTGGAACCAAAAAGTCATGTTTTTTAGCTAAGTAAAAATTCATGTCTCTAAAATATATATACATATATATATATATAACATATATGTAGAGAAAAGCTTTGCTATTATACTTGATGAAGGCTTAAGAACAGCAAACAAAAGAGACAGAAAAACAGAAAAAATGAAATAGGAGCACTGAATATGAAATAGAAAATGTGAAACAAACTAGATAAAAGTAAAAGATCATTATATAGTCTAATTGTTTTTATACATTGCTGATCATTAAAATCACACCTGGAGATTTGGAGAAAAACTATCTGGGCATTTGCATGTTTCAAAAAAAATTCCAAAATAAGAAGGACTTTAAAAAGTGATTGCAGGTTTTTTTTTTTATTAAATCATAGTTTCAGTGATACAGAATTCTATTATTTTCTGTTGACCAATCATTAGACAATAGTATTAGAATGAATAATAGTTACATAATCACAATAGTAACAGAGGTTTATCAGTTTTCACAATCAATAGCAAAACAAAAACTGAAAGATAATTACAATCACAAGGCATAATGCAAGCATGATTAACCTAACAATATAAAAGAATCATACAGTTTGGGAGGTTAAGTAATGTGATGTGGTAAGAGGAAGTGTATACATGCATATGTTTTCATTGCTCACAGCAATAATTCAGTCAACACTAAATTAATTATATCAGGAAATAAGGAAGGCACTTTTTAAAGAATTAAAAGTTTAGAGTTATAAGGACACCTACTAAAGGAAGAAAAATATTAGCAAAAACCAGCAGAATGAAGAGGGGGAGGAATTTGTTTTAATAAAAATGAATAGCATCAAGCTTGTCATCAATAATATAAAACTTTAAAATAGCATATAAAGCATATATATATAAAGCTTATAAAGCAAATCATGCAAGATTGTATTACTACAGCATAAGCGAGAAAAGGGAAAATATCCTCAGCTGTTCTATAGGCAATGAACAACTAGGAGCTTAAAGTGATGTTCATAAAATTTTATAGTATAAGTAATGTTAGAAAGAAATTCAATAGATAATTGTGGTAGCACTTTTGATACTAATCAAGATGAGTAACAGAACAGATATATCTTCCTAACTGAAACAATTAAAAAGACTAAAGTATAGATGGAATTGTTCTCATACATTGGACAGCAGACTGTAAAACCCATGATACCTGAGGAAGGAAAGCACAGATGAGCTGGAAGACTGACACAGTTCACTTCCTCCTGGAGAAGAGTAAGCCTGGCTTCTTACTAATTTAGGAGTTACAGTATGGTCTCTCCCTGAGTTAAGAGATTTGGGGGGGATGGCTCTAGGGAAAACAAGATGACAAGATTACTGTTGAAAACAGAGCTCCCCAGGGGGAAAAAAAAAAACAACTCTGGTTATCTGCGGCTATATTCCTCTTGAGTTTTCTGCTGAGCACTGATCAGTGAATGTATGTAAGGAAACTAGCCAAGGCTCAGGTATGAAAACCTTGAAAGAATTTAAGGTAATAAACCCACGCATTCATATGTGACCAAGAATAGTGTTTATTTTCAATAGCCTGAGCATAAAAACCCTTCGAATTCATTGTGTATAATACCAAGAAGGGCATTGCCTTGGTGGTAGGGCAGACTTGGACTTAGATTAATGGCCCCTATTATACTGCCTAACAAAGCTTAAAAGCAAGACTCGAAAGGATGAAACTGTTCCCAAGTAATTTAGATGTGTTCCAGTATAACACTCTAGAATATTTAAAGGGATACAAAAGTATCTACCACTTCCAAGTTAAAAGTCACAAGACTAAGTATCTATCAGAAATTACCAGGCATGCAAAAAGCAAAATTATATATATATATGTATGTATAATTATATATATATAAATATATAATATATTATTAAATATAATTATAATATAATATATATATATTTTATATATATATGTGTGTATATATGTATGTATGTATGGGGGCTTCCCAGGTGGCGCTAATGGTACAGAATCCACCTTACCTCCCTTTCTGGGTGCCTGATGCCCCCTGTCAGCACTCAGAAGTTGTTTTGTGGAGTTTGCTTGGCTTTTAAATGTTCTTTTGGTATATTTGTTGGGGAGAAAGTGGTCTCCCTGTCCTATTCCTCTGCCATATTAGTTCTCCTCCTCCACCACTCCATCTCCCAATGCAGGAGACATGAGACACGAGTTTGATCCTTGGGTAGGGAAGAAACAGTCTGACATGACTGAAGTGACTTAGCACGTACTTAACTCCCAAGTGTGATTTTTGCTCCAGATCTCCCTATGGGATCAAGCTGAGGCTCATTTTCACTTGAAATCATATCCTTGCTTAGTTTTCCTTTCCTGTCCTTTTTTCTGATTTCCTCATTGTTCATGAGATCACGTCTCAAAAAAATTTCTGGCTCAAGAACCCCCATCTCTGCTTCTAGGAAACCCACTCTAAGATAGTGAGTACCAGGTATTGTTCTAAGAAGCAGCATCTAAAGATGGTATTCTGGAGAGGAATCATGGGCTGGCCAGATGGTAAAAAGAATTCTTTCACTGGTGGGGAAATGGAGTACTAATAATCCAAAGCATGCAGTAGCAATGTAGTTGATTGCTGTTGCCACTTCAGTCACTCAGTCATGTCCAACTATTTGCCATCCCATGGACTATAGTCCACCAGGTTCCTCTCTCCATAGATTTCCCAGGCAAGAATACCAGAGTGGATTGTCATTTTCTTCTCCAGGGGATCTTCCCAATCCAGGGATCGATACTGTGGTGGATTCTTCACTGCCGAGCCACCAGGAAAGGCCATATATATGTGTATATATCTTGTGCTGTGCTATGCTAAGATGCTTCAATTGTGTCTGACTCTGTGCGACCCTATGGGCTGAGGCCCACCATTCTCCTCTGTCCATGGGATTCTCCACGAAAGAACAGTGGAGTGGATTGCCATTACTTCTTCCAGACCAAGGGATCAAGCCTGGGTCTCTTGAATTGCAGGCAGATTCACTACTATCTGAGCCACAAGGGAAATCCTATACAATCTTATAAATTCAGATATTTGAATTCTAATTCATCTGAATTGTTCATATATATGTGAGTTATATATTTACTGATCCATATAACTTCTAAACTATAAAACTCTGGAATATAAAAATTAATTGTATAAGATGAAAAATACATGGATGGGATTAGTTGAGCATTAGATGGGACAGAAAAAGAGATTGGTAAACTTGAATACATAGCCTTAGAAACTATCCAAAATTAAATGCAGACTAAAAATTATAGAAACAAACAAAAATTATAGAAACAAATAACCAGGAAAACAGATCAAATTTGAATGCTTTTAATGTATATATAATTGAAGCCCCTAAAAAAAGGAAGGTAAGGGAAAATATTATGAAGAAATAATGGTGAAAATTTTCACCAACCTCTGCTCTATAGAGGTCCACTATGAAGATGTATAGAGAGGCCTGGCACGCTGCTATCCATGGGGTCACCAGAGTTGGACACAACTGAGTGACTGAACTAAACTGAACTGAACTGATGAAGAGAGTTACATGAGACCATTATATTTGTACTGAGCATGTGAAACTCAAAGCTGTTGATTTAAACCTTGAATGGAGGCTAAAGGTGAGGTGAGAGTTTTCTATCCATGACCTTGCCACTTCTCAGTGAGCTTTCTTATATTGCTTTGTCACTATTACACACATCGAAACCCCAAAGCAGTATATTCAACAACTATTTAAATCACAAACCTCCGACTTCTCACACTGAGTTGGTTTCCACTTTTGTGGAAACTTTTCCACAAAGTTCTTTCAACTTTTTTTCCAAGAGGATAATTTCTTTCAGACTTTTTTTTTTTTAGAGACTTTATGCACAAGCTCCACACCCTGGTGTTGCCTCTCGAATATTAATCCTTTTCTAGTCATAGTTCTATGACTAAGTTGCCAGCCAGCATTACTGCCATCTATTTACAAGCATAATACACAACTTTAGAACTGTTCATTAGTAGCTAAACTTCACATTTTTTCTAAGATAGAGTTATAAGTTTAACAAGTTATTCATTTGCAACAGCAGCAACAAAATCCAATTTTCCCCTCTCATTTTTAAACAACAGTTTTTTGTACTTTCAACCTTACAGATAATAACAGTACCACAGGTAGTGATCTTTTATTCATTTAATGGACACACAAATCACTTGACAGATATTGCTAAAATGCAGATTTTGATTCTGCAGGTCTGGGACGGGGGGCTGATATTCTATGTTTCTATCAACCTCCCAAATGATATTAATGGAGATGGTTTGCAGGTTGTACTTTCAGTAGCATGGGCTAGACTGTAGTGCAAAAATGGCAGAAGAAATCTGGTTCCCAGTGTATCAATATAGAGAAAAATTATTTTACTGTCCTCGATCACTCATCTGACAATTGTTAAGTGAAAGAGAAATTTATATACCTTTAAAACACTGCTTTTTTGGTACTCTCCTTGCTATAGCTATTTTGTTGCTGTTGTTTAGTTACTAAGTAGTGTCTGACTCTTTAAGTATTAGAGTTAACCTTAACGAATACATATGACTTCATTTCTAAAGTGTCTTCCTGAAGCAGAATACATCACGTCTATATTCTATATTGGAATCAGGACTCAGGGAAGCAAAGTAGGTGTCTGTTTCCAAGGAGACTTCCAGGAAGTCCCACATACTTTTCTCTGTATTTTACTGTCCAGAGCTTTGTCATATGCACTTACTTATCTGAAAGAGAGGCTGAGAATTTGAGTTTTGATTCTGATCAACCATGGTTTTATTACAAATGGGGTGATCACAGAGTTTACAGTAGAACTAGCATATATTGATGGTGAAATTGGGTACTACAAAGAATTATCACGGAACAACATATTTAACCCAACTCGGTTCAGGCAAACTGGAATGTAGGCGCATCTTTCTTATAAAGTAGAAAAGAAAGAATGTTCAGGTTGAAAACTACTCAACATGGAGTGCTCCCCAAGAATCATCTGGAGAGAGAATGTGAAAGGAATGAGACATGATACACAAATCAGAGACCTTAATAGAGCTTTCTCTAAAATGCTGACTTAACTCCTAGAGGATTTCATTATACATTTTATTTATAAAGTTCCTTTTTGAGTGCAAAGCTTCCTTTGAATGATCAAAGATTAACTATATAGTAGGGCAGACCCTTAGAGAAACTATGCTTTTTATAACTGAGAAATGGCGTTATGGAAAGCTGGGGCTAGTTCCAGGAAGTGCTACTTCTCCATGGTTAGGGAGCACTTCTGAGTTGCTGCCAGAATGGCAAGTATCAGAGACTGAAATGTGTAGAGGTTGGTGATGTGCCAAAAGCCAAGCCTGTGAGATTATCTGAGTCCTTTAAAAAAATAACCCTGTAATGACTGAGGCAAAATATCCAAATATTCATGGGCAGGGAGGATGCAGGGAGCTATAAAGCAGTAACGTGTGAATATTTGTCATTGTTTTAGTCGTTAAGTCATTGTCTCTTTTATAACCCCAAGGACTATAGCTCACAAGGCTCCTCTGTCCATGGGATTTCCCAGGAAAGAATACTGGAGTGGCTTGCCATTTCCTTCTCCAGGGGTCTTCCTGAACCAGGGATCAAACCCGCATCAAATAGACTGTAACTTCTCCAGGCAGCGTGCCTACACCAGATACTTACATGCCTTTCCTTTCATGTTATGTGTACAGTTTTTAGATTAACACAAAATCAAATAAAAGTTGAAAATATTTGTCCCTGGTTCTATTCTGAGGCTGTATGTATTGGATCCTGTCTTCAAATCTTTCCAATTGAAAAACTTGAGAGCTTTCATTTTTGCAAAGAGAAATTGAAAAGAAACTCTAAGCCAAGAACAATATTTATTTAATCCCTGAATGGGGGTAGCCTGAGTTTAGAAAATGAACAATAGGAAAAACTGAATGATACTCTGAATATTTTGAAAAATCAAGTATGATTGTATAATATGAATTTTGAAAATCAAATTCAAAAATTGATTTTGATTTTGAAGCATTTTGAATATTTAATAATTAATGGTATAATCTCTGTGTCTCATTCCCATCCCGGTGGTTCAGTCACTGAGTCGTGTCCAATTCTTTGTGACCCCATGGACTGTAGCATGCCAGGTTTCCCAATCCATCACTAACACACGGAGCTTGCTCAAACTCATGTCCATCGAGTTGGTGATGCCATCCAACCATCTCATCTTCTGCAGTCCCCTTCTCCTCCTGCTTTCTATCTTTCTCAGCATCAGGAACTTTTCCAAAGAGTCAGTTCTTAGCATCAGGTGGCCAAGGTATTGGAGCTTCAGCTTCAGCATCAGTCCTTCCAGTGAATATTCAGGATTTCCTTTAGGATGGACTGGTTGGATCTCATTGCAGTCCAAGGGACTCTCAAGAGTCTTCTCCAGCACCACAGTTCAAAGCATCAATTCTTCGGTGGTCAGCTTTCTTTATGATCCAACTCTTAATAACCATACATGATTACTGGGAAAACCATAGCTTTGACTAGACGAACCTTTGTTGGCAAAGTAATGTCTCTGCTTTTTAATATGCTGTCTAGGTTGGTCATAGCTTTCCTTCCAAGGAGCAAGCATCTTTTAATTTCATGGCTGCAGTCACCATCTGCAGTGATTATGAAGCCCAAGAAAATAAAGTGTTACTCTTCCCATTGTTTTCCCATTTATTTTCCATGAAGTGATGGGGCAGGATGCCATAATCTTCATTTTTTGAATGTTGAATTTTAAGTCAGCTTTTTCACTCTCCTCTTTCACTTTCTTTAGTTCTTTGCTTTCTGCCATAAGGGTGGTGTCATATGCATCTCTGAGGTTATTGATATTTCTCCCGACAATCTTGAATCCAGCTTGTGCTTCATACAGCCTGGCGTTTCATATGATGTACTCTGGATAAATAGGCAGGGTGACAATATACAGCCTTGATGTACTCCTTTCACAATTTGGAACCAGTCTGTTGTTCTATGTCTGGTTCTAACTGTTGCTTCTTGACCTACATACAGGTTTCTCAGGGAGCAGATAAGGTGGTCTGGTATTCCTCGCTGTTGAAGAATTTTCCACAGTTTGCTGTGATCCACACAGTCAATGGCTTTGGCGTAGTCAATGAAGCAGAGTAAATGTTTCTCTGAAATTTTCTTGCTTTTTCTATGATCCAGCAGATGCTGGCAATTTGATCTCTGGTTCCTATGCTTTTCTAATTCTAGCTTGAGCATCTGGAAGTTCTCAATTTACCTACTGCTGAAGGCCAGCTTGGAGAAGTTTCAGCATTACTTTACTAACATAGGAGATGAGTGCAATTGTTGTGGTAGTTGGAATATTCTTTGGCATTGCCTTTCTTTGGGTTTGGAATGAAAACTGACCTTTTCCAGCCCTGTGGTCACTGCTAAGTTTTCCAAATTTGCTGGCATATTGAATGCAGCACTTTCAGAGAATCATCTTTTAGGATTTGTAATATCCCAATGGTAGTTATTAATAAGTCAGACCAAATGGAAGTAGGTAACTGAGTGACTATATAAAACATATGTGGCCAGTTACACTAATTTTAGATTGTCCATAGGAAACTAGTGATATTTAGTACTTCCATGAAGAAGGGATATTATGAAAGACTTGTCACTGCCTTAGCATATTCTGACTGTTCTTTCTTTTGGAATGCATATCAAAAGCTACTTGCCAGTCCTTGCTACATTTTAGCATTTAATACAGAAATCTATCTGGGGATATAAATGATCAAGATCTGTTTATTTAAAATACATAAATGTGCTAGGAAGAACGTTGTAAGAATATGAACAAAGAACATGGTGAAATAATACCGGGTCAAGTAGGCCTGATGCTCCCAAATGTTTTTTCAGGGGTCATAAAATAATTTTTTATTGGATCACCCTTAGTAAATTCAGAAACCATAGAGGAGTACAGGAACTCATGTCAGCTTAATCTTCACAATATTTTGAGAAGTTTTGAAGAGGAGACCTAGGAGAATCAGTAGTACTCTTGATTATTCTTGTTTGTCTCTACTGAACTCCTGTATCATATAGTTATAGTGGTCTACAGGTTATATGTATCATATCAAGAAGGGTATAACTGGCTAATGGCTGTTACGAAACAGTATCTACTGAATAATGAATCTAAAAAATATCCTAATCTTAAATGATAATTCCCAGTATCTGTTGATATGATATGCAGAAAGATGTTTTAGAAGTTGTTTGAAGACTAAGAATAATCAAATGAACAAAGTGTTATAGATTGATTTAGTTACTCTCTTACTATTGGACAACTGTTCAGGTGTATTACAGAGCAGGTCTCAACAATAAGGATATTAATTTTCCTTTACAAATGGACCCATTTGCATGCCCTTCAAGTGGATTTGTATTAGGGGAACAGAATCATTTGATACTAGAAACTGGAGGGGTAAAATATGATGCTGAGAGAGTTTTGTTCCTTCTTCTCATACCAGGACAGCAGTAGAGTTAATTACCTCAGTTGTAATGAAAAGAAAAAAAAGAAATGGAAGGGGCGTAATGGACAGACTTTGAGGTGGGAGAAAGATTAAAGAAAAAAAAGAACAGAAAACAACAGACTATTCTGGGCCAAAGATTTAGACTATTTTCTAAAGACAATTAAATTTTGCCAAATTACAAAGCAAATAAAGCTCACTAATGGGGTGCTATGCTAATTAGTAACCTGCAGTTCATCTCACCAATGGAGTACTATTTTAATTTGTATCTGCAGAAATAGAGAAATAATTGATGTTTCCCAATGAATTTCAATGACTGACTTTCAAGGCATCACATAATCAATTTGATCTGATTAGAACAGAAATGATTCTAAAACTGATATGTGTCTAACTTGTCTGATCTCAGATGGCATATGAAATCAGACCTAAATTTGAGACTCTTTTCTGCAGTAACAGCTTTTTTGTTGTTGTGTTGTTCAGTCAGTCACTCAATTGTGTCTGACTCTTGTGATCCCATGGACGCTAGCTCAGCTGGCTTCTCTTTCTGAGGGGATTCTCCAGGCAAGAATATTGGAGTGAGTTGCCAGGCCCCCCCCCTCCAGGGGATCTTCCCAACCCAGGAATGGAACTGGGGTTTCCTGCTTTGTGGGCAGATTCTTTACCAGCTGAGCTACCAGGCAAGCCCCAGTAATGGCTTACATTGATGCTCTTTAGAAGTTTCTGGAATTTAAAATATATGGAAAACCTGTCCTTAGAACCCTATAGTCAGAATACAGGAATTATTGTGCTCATATTCAGTCATTTCCCCCATACTCAGGCTTGAATCATCAGGAACAAAATATTATGGCAGCTACTCATTTGCTTGGGAAAATAGAGAATGCACATCACCTTCTCACATACGTCTAATGCCACCAGCAGTGAAGTCACTGACATTTTTAACATTCTTAGGAATTTGAGAAGGAACCAAAAGAAATAAACTCATCTGTCCATTGATTTCCTCTTGCAGATAGATGTATCCCAGAAGTGAGGGAAGGTGCTGAGGAAATCCATATGGTGAATTCTGGAAATTCAACCAGTGAAGGGTGCTGAAATGAACAAATTCCAGAGCCCTTAACTAGGATAATGCTGAGTCATACCTCATTGTTTAGAATTTAGAGATTTCACTAAATGTTTTAAAGTAAGTTTAGGGAACAGATTATGCAGTAGAAAACATTATCTATGAACGTCCTGTATTTTTTTTGGTTACTTATGGTTTTCCATCATTTTTACCCAAAAGTTTGACAATAATTCTCATGTAGATATTGATATATTATTTTTTCAATATTTAATTAATTTTCCTAGGGAACAGAAACTACAGACATAGTAAGTTATATATGCATTTGCATGAGTGTGAACAGTTATACATATATATATAAATATGTTTGTATATATATATATATAATATATATATATATATATACACACACACACTCACAATTCTAATATCTAGCTTTAAAAGACACAATACTCTAACTTTTTTATAATAGTATACTTGTGGATCTTCTAATGCAAAACTTTTACTTCAAAAGGCATGTTATTCTTTGCATGCTTTACTATTTTATTTGTAACTGAAAATATACAACAGAACAAGGTACTTTTTTTTACACAGGGATACTACAGAATGATTTATGAAGTTACTAGGGAAATGGTTCGTTTGTAAGTAAAGTAAGTAATCTTAGTGTGTTATATTTATGTGACTGTGGCAGAAGTTTTGTTTTTCCAAATCTCCTCTTGAAAAATTACCCTATTTTATATTAAAATTTTGGATAGTTGGCAAAATAAAGTATAGGAGAACAAAACTTGCCACCCCAAATTGTGTCTCTTTGGTATGAGGATTAATTTAGGCTAATTATTTTCAAGGCCCCAAAGACTGATTTTCTCTTTAGCTGCCCAAAAGAATGTATGTAGATAGAGGACTCTATTCCAGGTAGGGAGCCATCACCAGCAATAACTAATTCATATATAGTGTGAACTAAGTGTGTTAGAAGGGTAGGAACCTAGGAAAGTTTATTTGTTAAAATTTCTCTCTGTGCTCATCTTCTCTGCATGATTGAAAACATTTGTTTACCAAATACTTTCTTTCCAGCTCCATATAAATTGCCTTCTTCCCCTTTAAAGTCCCAAACCACTAACTATAACATCTTCTCGGTATTTAAGGTGAGGACTTCAGCCATTTGGGGAAGTTAGTTTTCCTGGGTCTCTACCATGTATACGTTATTAAACTTTGATTTTCTCCTATTAATTTGCCTCACATCAACTTAACTCTAAGCTTCCTGGGTGGCTCAGTGGTTAAGAATCCACAAGCCAATGCAGATTTAGGTTTGATCCCTGGTTTGGGAAGATCCCTGGAGAAGGAAATGGCAAGCCACTCCAGTATTCTTGCCTGGTTAATCCCATGGGCAGAGGAGTCTGGCAGGCTACAGTCCATAGGGTCGCAAAGAGTCAGACAGGACTGAGCCTTCACGTACACACACACACACACACACACACACACACACACACCACCACCACCACCACCAACAACAACAACAAATAAGAATAACCTGGGTGCACACTGTCTTTAAATATAGTGTGACTCAATATCTTCAAGAACTACTATTCAGCAGAAAGAAATGTACATTGATATGTGCTGCCAAAGAACTCTGCCTGTGAAAGTGTTAGTTGCTCAGTGGTGTCTGCCTGTTTGCAATCCCGTGGACCATAGCCTGCCAGGCTTCCCTGTCTATGGAATTCTTTAGGCAAGAATACTCAAGTGGGTTATTATTTCCTTCTCCAGGGGATCTTCCTGACCAAGGGATCAAACCTGGGTCTTCCACATTACAGGCACATTTTTTATCGTCTGAGCCACCAGAGAAGCCCTAGAAACCTGCCTACCTGCTCATAATTGTCTAAGAATCCTGTTCCAATTCCTTTCTCACTTATTTTCTAGAGACCAACCTGAAAAGATGTTTTTTCAGTTTCCAAACTTCAGCAATTTTCTGTAGCTACTAAAATTCTGCATTGACCAAAAAAAATTCTGCATTGAAAATCTAAACAAAAATCTTATCATAAAGACAATAAAACTGTGACCTCTAAATAACATAACTTATTTTATAGACCTCTAGTATAAACTTTCATAGCTGCTTTGGCATTTATTTGATAAAAACCTGTTTCTTTGCTCTACTTCATTTCCACCCAAAATTAGTTAAAAATAAAAGTACAAACTTCAAGAGCTGTGGGAGAAAGGCAATTTATATGGAGGTGGAAAAGCAAAGTGTTTTGGTAAACAAATGTAGCTGAGCCATACAGAGACAATGGGACACCAGATAGGACTCTTTAGACCCTGCCAAGCCAAGTATCCCCATCACAAAACCTCGCCCATGATCTTTGCAGATACCTATGCTGATAATTCTTTTCTTGGAACTGACCCTATGTCTACATTCTTAAGAGGTGCAGTGGTAAAGAATCTGCCTGGCAATACAATCCCTGGGTCACAAAGATCCCCTGGAGTAGGAAATGACAACCCACCGCAGTATTCTTGCCTGGAAAATTCCATGGACAGAGCTGCCTGATGGGCTACAGTCTGTGGGGTTGCACAGAGTTGGATGCAACTGGCAGGCATGCTACATTCTTTTAGACAGCTAGGGGAAGGTCAGAGTTTCTTCCTTTTTTTCTTGTAAATTAAGATAACCTTTTGAAATTTTTGATTACCAATTTGTGGTTAATAGGTAATCAAAAAACATGAAGGTTTAAGAAAACAAGGTAATGCTTTAAGATAGTTAGCAAGAACAACAAACAACAAAGTTTTCAAAGATATTTAACTCTCAGTTCTTCAGCTTTCAACCTCTTCCCTCCTACTCTACAGGCAATTTAGTAATCATAGAATCCCGGATTTTCATATAAGCTCCTCTTTTTCCAATGGTTTGGCTCTCAAAAAATTATTTTAATGCCTATAGTCTTGATTTTCTCATTTATGAATCATCAAAATAACACTTTCTTAAAATGGAATTCATTGTGCTAAGGCATAAACATATTTAGTTACAGTGTACAAGTTAGATATCGGTTAAGAGCTCAATCCAAGCAATTGTTTTATATATAATAAGCAATAAAATGTAATGATAAATAATAATGATAAAAATAATGATAAATAATAACAATAAATATCAATGTTCCTATACATATTTTTAGGTAATATTCAATTAAATAAAATTCAAAGTGATTTGAAAGCATGTTTATTTTTGTCCCTGTTTCTCCTAATTTTCCCAGGTTCCTCCAGACACTACCCTCAGACAAAAATATCTTTTGCTTTGAAGTTCATTTCATTTGACTATACCCTCTGGATTTGTTAGTGTGGCCTATTAATGTTTTGATTATTCCCTTTCTATTTCTCAAGGCCTTTTCTATGACATTCTCTCTCTTCCCCAAATTCTTTCCAGAATTTCTAACATCTGCAGACTGCACCAGGCTAACCCATCCTTCCCCATGGTTTTCGAGCAGTGCTATTTGCAACAGTTCTCTTTCTCTGTAGTGCCATCAACTTTTTTTCCCACTCAGCTTTTGTCATAAAGATTTATTAAAACTTAAGTCTCTTTCATCTTAAAAACTAAGCAAATGATAAAACTACAAAGCTCTTCACTGAGAGTTAAATTTTAGGCCACAATGCATTTCTCTTCTAACTTTACAAGTAGTTTCTAGAAACAATATTTTATGCTCACCAACTTTACTTTCTCACTCTTTGTATCATCCATCTGGCTTCAACATTTATTTTACTCTGAAATGGCTCTTATATAGGCCAGCAGGCCAGATGGTCCTGAAGACATATATTCTGAGCGGGTAATGCTGAGAAAATTCTGAGATCTTTTACATTTTTAAGAGAGGTGTGAAGACTATCAGAATCAGAAACATGATATAGGATCACTTTCTGTTTCACAGACAAGACTCTGGCAAAATCGAACTATCCAAGACGTGTCAGCCTCATATATCCAGTGGCCATTCCATACTGTCTTTTGTTTGTTTCTGTACATCTGGCTACATGATTAGAAACTCCTTTCCTTTCTATTATTTCAATGAAAGACAGGAAGAGACAGAACTATCATAAAGCATCAGGTAATATAACCAACAACGTTATAAATGACCATAACTTCCTGAACTATGATTCTACAGAAGTCATGCTTATATTGCTCCAAATAGCACATCCGTGTAGGTCTGATTTTGATACCGGGACATAAATGTATTTTTTTACTTAACTCTTTTTACACTTATGTTTGGAAATATTTTAAGGATAGCTATACAAATAGATAGAAATAGAGCATTTACACATTTCTAAGGGCAAAATAATTTGGTACTGCATTTATTTAAAGAAATTCTGTCAATAATTATCAACTGTTCTACAATTTAGCTTCAATTTTAATAGAGTAATATTAATTTTGGGAGGTATTTTCTATAATAGTAAAAATTGAAAACAGTAAAAAAATTCATCAGTAGGTAGTGTGCCAAGTAAATGTACATACATAGCATAAATGTAAGCCCTATTAAATGTTCTAGAGCTTCCCGAGTGTCACAGTGATAAAGAATATGCCTCGCTAATGTGGGAGACTCAAGAGAAGCAAACTTGATCTTACTATTACATGGTAGAGTCAGAATACCATCTCAAACAGGACAGATACAAAAATACATTTCTTGCAGACTTTCAACTACAGTTTATTTTTAGCTTTCTTCAGAAATTCCCTTCTGTTTTGTCTTTATATTATGCTTATAAAAGTTGCTTCCATTAACATAGTTGTTTTCTTATCCATTAGTACTCTATAATATTTATTGTTTTAATTTTGATGATGAAAACAAAGGAAAGAAGGCCTACTTTTAAGTGTGTAATTAACCTAAAATAATCAGTCTCTTAAAAGTCTATTAATTCATGATGTATATAAACAATTTCTTGCATATTTATCTCTAAGGCACCATATGAATTGGCTAGGTGAAACTACTTCTGGTATCTATTGTTGCAATATAAATATCTCCCTAGTGTAGAATTAGGAAGACAAGCTTTAGATAGATTCAGAGTAAGGAAAATTCAATTAAGACACAACCAATTTTTAGTAAATTTTATAAGATAGACTTTGCTTAATATTTTCAAAATATGGCATTATATCCACTTGCTTTGTATTTAACCATTTTAACTCATTAGTTGTGTTGACACTTAACTTTGCCAATGCTAGGGTCAGCATTCATAATCATTCTGAACTTTGAATTAATATTTTGATGCTGATATTTATGATCTAAGTAAAGTGTCAGTAATAAAAGCATATATAATTCTGATGTTTCCAAAACTTTGCTGTAGCTAAGGTTCTGATAGATACATTGTATCTGTTGTGTTTATTCTTCGTCATAGAAATTCTTCAGAACAGCACCCATAAAAACACTATTATCGCAAATTTTAGCCAATCTAATTTTGTTCTAAAAAGTCAGTTTTGCAGATTAAAATTGAAAGAATAAGTGAGGATTGAATTAAAGTCAGAGAAGGTTGGATAATATCAATTACTTATTTTATGTCACATTTTCTTTGGTATATATATCATGAGAAGGTAAATTCAATTCCAAAGGCATTCCACACTTTTAAATGTTAAAGAAATCTTAACTTATTCAAATTTAATCATTTTTTTCTAACTTCAATTGCATACAACTGAATGGTACAGGCAATACTATCAATTTTATTTTGTCATTTTAATAATTTTAACAGTGTATCTAAAATATTGGCAGAAATCCAAATTACAGGTATATGAAGAAATTATCAATTTTAAGCAGAAGAATACTTTGAAGAGTTGCTGTTGTTGTTCAGCTGCCAAGTCATGTCTGATTGTTCATGACGCCATGGACTGCAGCACATCAGGCTTCCCTGTCCCTCACCATCTCCCAGAGTTTGCCCAAGTTCATGTCCATTGCACTGGTGATGGCATCCAACCATCTCACCCTTTATCACCTTCTTTTTCTTCTGCCTTCAGTCTTTCCCAGCATCAGGGTCTTTTCCAATGAGTTGGCTGTTTGCATCAGTTTACCACAGTACTGGAGCTTCAGCTTTAGCATCTGCCCTTCCAATGTGTATTCAGGGTTGATTTTTTTTAAGATCTACTGGTTTGATCTCCTTGCTGTCCAAGGGACTCTTAAGAATTTTCTTCAGCACCACAGTTCAAAACTTTCAATTCTTTGCTGCTCTGCCTTCTTTATGGTCCAGCTCTCAGAACCATACATGACTACTAGAAAGACCATAACTTCAACTATACCAACTTTGTTGGCAAAGTGATTATCTTTGCTTTTTAACATACAGTCTAAGTTTGTCACATCTTTTCTGCCAAGAAGCAATCATCTTCTAATTTCAAGGCTGCAGTTAAAAGAAATCAATCTTTTTTTTAAGCTAAAATACTTAGCCTACTCAAGATTCCAGTGACCAAACATGAAAGTGAAGTAATGCAATATTATGTTGCCAAACAATTTCAGACCTTCATTATTTTCACATTTGACCTTCCACGTTAAATAGTAGGATGAAACTCAATTTTGAGAAAGATGAGAGAACAGATAGATTCATGGAATAGAGCAATGACTCATTCACATACTCTGCTAATTTAGAATTAAAAGACTAACAATTGAAATGATCCAATACTTTACAATAATGTTCAGCATCTTCAGTGGGAAGACAAGTTCTGCGTTAACAGCTTGTCTTGTTTCTAAAATTAATTCTCTTCAGCTGTATTAACAACAGAGCATGATCAAGTAACATGAAAGCTATGGACAGATCAATAATAAAGGCATCCTAATTTATCTCTCATTCACCACCATCACCTTAAGATTAATAAATTTCAAAAGGGCCAAATGACTGAGGTCTTTAGTGTAAAATTGCTACTACAGAGCACAAAGCAGCTCCTCAGAGTTGCTAAATGAATCAGCAAACCTAACACAGAAATCAGCACTAGGGGGAAGGGTCATTTGAAAATACTGACACATGTCTTATGCAACTGCTATAAAACGCTATAATATATGAGGCAGAACTATCTTTTGCATATGAAAAAGACAAGGGTAGAGAAAAGAGTGAAATGCATGACCCAATGCCCAAAAGGTCTTTTTGTACAAAGAGCCATACTGATTTACGTTCATCTTTCTGTCTTTTTCATGTAGTCTTCTGTAGTGTGTGAGCTAATAAGGGTCAATGCTATATAAAAGGTTTGATGATGCAAATGATACATGGAAACAATTCAACTAAGTTACATAGAGAGTATTATACCAAGCACTCTATACCCATTGCAGACAAATATATATAAGTTTATAAGAGCTATGTAAATAAAACACTTCTGATAAATTATGGCTTAGATACACCCTGAGCATACAAGTGTATTCAGTTGTGTCCGACTGTTTGTTACCCTATGGACTGTAGCCCGCCAGGCTCCTCTGTCCATGGAATTTTCCAGGCAAGAATACTGGAGTGGGTTGCCATTTCCTCCTCCAGGGTATCTTCCTGACCCAGCAATCGAACCTAGTTCTCCTGCATTACAGGTGGATTCTTTATCACTGGGCCATCTGGGAAGGCCATGGCTTAGGCATATCTGCTTTAAAAAAAGAATCACTGCACTCCAGGAGAGCTATTTCTGTAGTCCTACAGAAGTTTTCTCATCTTGGGTAAAGAATTAGTGCTATAGAATTTTTATGGTTATAAATCCTTAATTTTATGATTCTACCTATAATCTGGCCAGAGAATAGAAAGGAAAGCAGACCAATGACAACTGGGTGATTATTTCAGCATATTCAAGAAAAGACCAAGATCAGATACACTGTTTATTTTTCTCTGCAAATATTTGATAATTTAAATCTAATACACATTGTGTGTAATCATATATATGTACATATATACACATATACAAGGAGAGAAATTTATCTTTATTTTAATATGAACATAATTTATTCTGTACAATAAACACTTCTAAAATTATTCTATTTCTTCATTATAAAAGAAATCACACATATGATCAGAATAGACATTGTTTTTGAGAATTTTAGAATATATTATTAAATTTAGCCTTGCTTTGTTATTGGGATATTTTCAATGGAAATTTATTTTAATTATTCTAAAAATCAAATTTTCTTACATATAAAATGAGCTTTTATTGAATTTAGCATTCCAATACTAAATTGAATTTAGAATGCAAAGACTCTAAAAATGATATATGCTCAAAAATAATTAGATATAAAAAGTAGAATTAGAAACACTTTATTTAAAACATATCTACGGATTATCTTTTATTTCTAATACTGCTTAGCTCCCTTGTAGCTACTAAAATTATTTTTATATAATTTTGGCTTCCCTGGTGGCTCAGATAGTAAAGAATCTGCTCACAATGAAGAATACCCAAGTTTGATCCCGGGGTTAAGTAGATCCCCTGGAGAAGGAAATGGCTACCCACTACAGTATTCTTGCCTGGAGAATACCAAGGACAGAGAAGCCTGGCAGGCTATAGTCTTTGTTAATGTAATTGACTGCATTATCTCATCTAGATAGAATCCCCCTATATAATTACCAATATATTATTAGGCAAGTGAACATAAAGTAAGTAATAAAAAATGAATTTATAATTATTCCCTAGAAATACTGAAATATGAATATACTGATATATTGATTTCAACTTAAAAGACACACATGAAAAAGAAACTTTCAGAAAGATTTACAGAAAACTGGTAATTTATTAATATCAGGATATACCAAAAGGTATTACTATAATATCTTCTTAAAAACATCACCTAGAGGCAAAATCATATTAAAATATAGAGAGGTTTGTCTATAATCCAATTTTCACATAGTACACTAGCCACTCTTATCATGGATACTTCTAACAGCCATCATAGTGCTATTGAATGACTTTTTAAAAATGTCAGTGCTAGGTAAATGATCAAATGAGGAAAGACTAACTCTGACACCCTTCTGCTTCTCCTTCTTAACATCACATAATACGAGGAGAATGGGAACAGACATACAGGGGAGACTGCTGGTAAGCAAAGCCAAGTAAGTCTTTGTGACTGAATTGAAAGGACAATTCTGTCAAACAAAAATTCAGTTGAGTCATCTGAAGCAATTCTTTTTTTTCCCCTTCCACATGGTTTAAACCTTACAATAAGTTCCATCATCCTAGGTCCAACCAAGGGGCCATTTTCTCCCTTCTATATATTGTTCTCTGCCCCCAATGCCTTTCTTTGAAACACTGACCAGGACTGTCATTCCCCTGATAGACCATGTTGATGCTGAGATTTTTGGTACCCAGAAAGTAACAATACACATATAACTTACTCAAATCATTTTTTGAAAGGCTTCTTCTACCTATTGTTAAAGGTCAGTTGCTCAGTTGTGTCTGACTCTGTGGCTCCATGGACTGAAGCCCACCAGGCTGTTCTGCCATGGGATTTTCCAGGCAAGAATACTGGAATGGGTTGCCATTTCCTACTCCAGGTGATCTTGCCGCCTCAGTGTTCAACCTCGCATCTCCTGCGTCTCCTGTTTTGCAGGCAGATTGTTTATCACTAAGGCCCCCTAGGAAGCCCTCTACCTAAATATGGGCCCTGTGATGCATTATTTTCATCACACAGTTCTTAATGTATGACTAACACCCAATAGAGAAGTCTCAGTATATATTGCTACTTATGTTAATGATATTTAAATTTCTCTTGGATGATGAAGCAAGGTGCCACAGCAGATACTGAAAGTCTGATTGATCTAAATCAGGCAGGTTTGTGGAACTATTCATCAAGAGTAGGATTGAATGTGGTATAGCACAAAGCACATAGTCATTTGTTAAAGCCAGCTCTTTTTGAAAAGATAACAGCAGCTTTTCATCATGAAAAGTATTTTCTGAAAAAGTAACTTTTAACTATATAGATAAGTAGAAGTGATTATGATGAAAATTAGAAAAAAAATAAAAAGGAAAATAAAATGAACAGAAGGTATTCATTTTCCTTTAGTCTGCTGGCCAATTTGACCAGCTTGATTAGTTCCTGATTAAGTTACTGGTCCTTGTCTCATTTTGGGGCACTTTGACCATTTCAGTTTTTCTTCTTGGTCGTCAGGTTGTCCCTTAACCTGTTTCCCTCTCTGTAGCCATTATTTAGAGTCACAGTACATCATTTCAGCTTCAAATCACATTTCTATATAAATACAGATTTTATGTTTGTGATGTATAAAATACAGATTTTTATGTTTATGTATTCTCTCTCTATAATACCCTTGCCTTTTTCATTGTTTTTAATATTTAACTTGCACAACTCAGTGCTTTGACCTCTCTGCCATAAGAATGACCCATAAGTACTGACTTAGCCAACAAAGTCTTTATAAAAGAAATTCTGGTTTTTCAAAGAAATCTGAATATCAAATATTTTTCTCATAAAAAGTCTGTATAACCAGTTTCTCTTAAGTGTCCTTGTAATAGTAACTCTAGGTCAGCTTTCATGCAAGTTAGCAGCATCTGCTCTTTCTGGTTAGGATGTGTGCTTGCTTGTTACCTCAGTCTCCACCACTCCCTGTTACTTAACATCCTCGGTGGCTCTGCTCATTTTCTTTATTGACTGCTCCCTGGAGGCATCTGATACTGTATTCTTGCTATAAGCACAAAAGAACTGTTAAACTGTAAATAGGTGAATGAGCTGATAGTCAGTGAGTAAGTAACCTTTTGGATAATTGCAATAGAAATTGGCCAGTTATTCACCAATATCTTTGATTTCTATTCTTTGACACACTTGTAGCCAGTTTCCGTGCCCCTTAGCTTGGTTGGTAAGGAATTTGCCTGCAGTGCAGGAGACCTGGGTTCCATCCCTGGGTTGTGAATATTCCCTGGAGAAGGAAATGTCAACCCACACCAGTATTCTTGCCTGGAAAATTCCATGGACAGAACAGACGGGCAGGCTACAGCTCATGGAGTCGCAAGAATCAGACATGACCTAGCGGCTAACCACCATCACCACCACCTTCCAGGCTTGGTCCCCAATATCCATCTAAAATCTTTTAAGCTCTCTCTTCCCTTATCTGAATGTAAACAATTAAGCAGATAATTCTGAAACCCTAAACATGGCAGTGTTATGAGACAGAAGAGGCTACAGTCTTTGATTGACAGCATGGAACTACTTCCCTGCATTTTAATATGACTTAAGAGAGGCTCAGATCTTTATTGTATTAACCCATGGAAATTTGTATAAGATATGGTCAGATTATCCTAATCAATATACCTCCACTTTATGGAAATTCTTATTTGTAACAACTGCTATTGTATTAGACATGAGTTTTTACTTATAATTACTATTTATCACAGATTAATGGCAAGAGCTTTTTTTTTTAAGTCTCTTGGAAATCATATTTTCCCAAATTTTTCTTGCTTCTGTATCTTGAAATCAGGGAGTGGTATTTTGATATGTTATAGTGAAAGTGAAAGTCACTCAATCCTGTATGACTCTTTGTGACCCAAGGACTATTCAGCCCATGGAATTCTCCAGGCTAGAATACTGGAGTGGGTAGCCTTTCCTTTCTCCAGGGGATCTTTCCAACCCAGGGATCAAACCCAGGTCTCCCTCACTGAAGGTGGATTCTTTGCCAGCTGAGCCACAAGGGAAGCCCTTGATAGGTTACGACATTCATTAAATTAAATGTACATATATCTATACATATTATTAAAAAGCTGACCTTGTAATTTATTGTTC
The DNA here is from genome assembly GCA_007570785.1 of Antilocapra americana. Lineage (NCBI taxonomy): Eukaryota > Metazoa > Chordata > Mammalia > Artiodactyla > Antilocapridae > Antilocapra > Antilocapra americana. The sequence goes on from ML663566.1 coordinate 4,523,291, forward strand.
AAAGACTCTTTTGAAAGTAAAAAGTTTTGCTAAAAATAACTGAAATTATGTAATCTTTGAAATATTTTGACTAACACTTTTTTTTTATTAAACTAGTACTTTTAAACTTCTTCAAATAAATTAAATATTACAGCCCAATGAACAGCTACTGTCTTCTGCTTGTGAATTCTGGAGTGTCTTTCTTTGATTAGTATTTAAATGAGAAAAAGCCATCCTATTAGCTCTTCATTTCAAAAAAAAATTAAGTAACTGCACTACTACACTAAAAGCTTAAAAGAATTAGATTTTAGTGCTCCATTCAATGAAAATTTTAATTAAAACTTCTGATATCAAATATACTTCAACAAAATATGAAATAGTGTTTTAAAACTACCAAATATCAGATTGTATTCTATAGGTTGATTTGTGAAATCATTTTTTTAAGAGTCAGGAATTTCTAAAATACAACTGATCCTGGGTATTAGAAGAAACAGAGATGACATCATGCAGAGTTTTATCTTTTTAGTCAGGAGATATATAACTAAAAATTTGTAATTCAGTTACATTCAATCATGCATGAGTGCTTGTGTCAACACATATGTGTATACATATATGTATTTATTTATGTGTATATATATGTAAATTTTGACATGTAAAATTTCCATATAAATTTATGGAATGTGACAATTTATTCAAATGTAATTATAAATTATACCCATGCCTTGAGACCAATTTCAAGAATACTCTTTTCTTATATGTTAAAATTTATTAAATTTCTTTTTTTAACATGATACTGTGCTCTACCAAACTTTAAGTTCAATATTGAGTTTACAACAGCATTCAGAGTAATGTTTGATGTTTAATTTTTGTCAGAATGAACTTTTAATAGTTTCACTCAGGTTTCATAAACTGGATGAAAAGATGCAGCCTATATAGGTAACTAATTAGTTTCTTATTTGAAGCATCTGATGACATTGACATAAAAGTGGAACAATTTCATTATCTATGGAGGTCTTCAGATAATGTAGTACATTGACAATTGCTTTATTTTTCATAGTGCATAAGAAAAGTTGACAATGAAAATAGAAAAAAATGACTAAGAAAGCATTTTTGGAGTAAATATTTGTTTTTCACACTGATATGTAAAACCGATTTCTACAGCTTCACTTACTAAATCCTTATGTTTGTATACTTCTTCACATATCAACTAGCTCTATACTAATTCTTCCTCTCAGATTTGATCTCTTAGACCTTCTGTATTCAATCTTGTCACCATTTGTTCTTGTTGTTGTTCAGTGGCCCACTCGTGTCTGACTCTTTGTGACCCCATGGATGCAACACGGCAGGCCTCCCTGTTCCTTACCATCTCCTGGAGTTTGCCCAAGTTCATGTTCATTGCATCAGTGATGCTGTCCAGCCATCTCATTCTCCAATGCCCTCTTCTGCTGCTGCTCTCAATCTTTCCCAGCATCAGGAATTTTCCAATGAGCCAGCTGATTGCATCATATGACCAAAATACTGAAGCTTCAGCCTCAGCATCAGTCCTTCCAGTGAATATTCAGGGTTGATCTCCCTTAAGATTGATTAGTTTGATCTCCTTGCTGTCCAAGCGACTGTCTGGAGTCTTCTCCAGCACCACAGTTCAAAGGCAACAATTTTTGGTGGTCTGCCTTCTTTATGGTCCAGCTCTCACAACCATACGTGACTACTGGGAAGACCATAGCCTTGACTATACAGACCTTTGTCGGCAGAGTAATGTCTCTGCTTTTCAACACACTGTTTAGGTTTGTCATCACTTTACTGCCAAGAAGCAATGGTCTGATCTCATGGCTGCAGTCACCATCCGCAGTGACTTTGGAGCCCAAGAAGAGGAAATCTGTCACTGCTTCCACCTTTTCTCCTTCTATTTGCCATACAGTAATGGGGCTGGTTGCCATGATCTTAGCTCTTTCCCTTTCCTCCTTCACCCTCATCAAGAGGTTCTTTAGTTCCTCTTCACTTTCTACTGTTAGAGTGGTGTCATCTGCATATCTGAAGTTGTTGATTTTTTTCCCACCCATCTTAATTCCAGTTATAATAACTAACCCATCACAGCATTTCTCATGATGTGATTAGAGTATAGGTTAAACAAAAGGGGTGATAGCAGACAGCCCTGTCATACTCCTTTCTTGATCTTGAACCAATCTGCTATTCCATACAGGGTTCTAATGGTTGCTTCTTGACCCACATACAGGTTTCTCAGAAGATAGGTAAGATGGTCTGGTATTCCCAACTCTCTAAGAGCTTTCCGCAGTTTGTCAGCATGGTGGACAGTAAATGTGAACCACTATTTTGTGTAGCTACATTATCAATTCCAACTTTCTTTAACAACAGAAATTCAGAACTTAATTTTATATAATATATACTATATATAAATATGTATAACACATCTATAATTTATTATATTTTTTTTTTAATAAATAGTATACATATATATATATAATTTTATTTATACAGATATAGGCTTCCCAGTTGGCTCAGTGGTAAAGAATCTGCCTGCCAATTCAGGAAACATGGGCTTGATTCCTGGGTCAGGAAGATCCCCTGGAGTAGAATAGAGCAACCCACTCCAGTCTTCTTTCCTGGGAAATCCCATAAACAGAGGAGGGCAGGCCACATTCCATGGGGTAGCAAGAATCAGACAGGATTTAGTGACTAAACAATAACATGTATGTGTGTGTGTGTGTATATATATATATATATACATACATATATATAATAACATGTGTATATATATATATATACACACACAGAGAGAGGCAGAGTTAATTGTAATTCACTGGCTTTTTACAATACAAAACAACCACAACAAAAGCAGGTTTGCTGCTCTGAACTATGGTAACAAAAATAATCACAATGTTGAAAGCATTCAGCTCACGTATTTTACTGCAAAGACCCTCAGTCTCTACATAAGACATACATTTTAGACATAATTAATATATGACTTCCAACATTTCTCATTCTTAGCTCTGTGGCTTTTGGTATCTTCTAAAAAGTTCTATGGCTTTTTGTATCTTCAAAAAGACCTATGGCTTTTGGTATCTTCTAAGTGCTGTAGCACAACTAGCTGATTACCAAGTGGTCAGCAAGGAAAGCCATGGAGAAGAAAAATACTGATACTTTTCTTTTTTTTTAGTTAGAATGCTAGGCTCTTAGTTCCCTTGGTCCTGGGAAAGATCAGGAAACAAGAACTGGATTTTTAATTGTTTTTCAGATTTAAATATAGTTCACTAGCCATCTAGTAAATAGAACTGAGGGAACACAACTACACCCATCAAAAGAAAATTGGATTAACAATTTACTGAGCATGGCCCTGCCCATCAAAACAAGACCCAGTATCCCCCTCAGTCAGTCTATCCCATCAGGAAGCTTTCATAATTCTCTTATCTTTCTCCATAAGAGGGCAGACAGACTGAAAAACACAATCACAGAAAACTAACCAATATAATTACCTGGACCACAGCTTTGTCTAACTCAATGAAACTATGAGCAATGCCATGTAGGGGCACCCAAGACAGACGGGTCATGGTGGAGAGTTCTGACAAAATGTGGTCCACTGGAGAAGGGAATGGCAAACCACTTCAGTATTCGGGCCTTGAGAACCCCATGAACAGGATGAAAAGGCAAAAACTTAGGACACTGAAAGATAAACTCCCCAGCTCAGTAGGTGTCCAGTATGCTACTAGAGATCAGTGGAGAAATAACTCCAGAAAGAATGAACAGATGGAGCCAAAGCAAAATCAACACCCAGTTGTGGATGTTGATGACTGGTGATGGAAGCAGGGTCTGAAGCTGTAAAGGGCAATACTGCATAAAAACCTGGAATATTAGGACCATGAATCAAGGCATGTTGGAAGTGATAAGCAGGAGATGGCAAGAGTGAAACATTTTAGGAAATCAGTGAACTAAAATGGACTGGAATGGGTGAATTTAACTCAGATGACAATCATATCTACTATTGTGGGCAAGAATCCCGTAAAAGAAATGGAGTAACCATCATAGTCAACAGAAGAGTCCAGAATGCAGTACTTGGATGCAGTCTCAAAAATGACAGAATGATTTTTGTTCATTTCCAAGGCAAACCATTCAATATCACGGTAATCCAAGTCTATGCCCCAACCAGTAACACTGAAGAAGCTGAAGCTGAACGGTTCTATGAAGACTTACAAGACCTTCTAGAATTAACACCCCTCAAAGATGTTCTTTCCATTATAGGGGACTGGAATGAGAAAGTAGGAAGTCAAGAACACCTGGAGTAACAGGCAAATTTGGCCTTGGAGTACAGAATGAAGCAGGGCAAAGGCTAATTGAGTTCTGCCAAGAGAATCCACTGTCACTGCAAACACCCCCTTTCAACAACACAAGAGAAGACTCTACACATGGACATCACCAGATGGACAACACCGAAATCAGGTTGATTATATTCTTTGAAGTCAAAGATGGAAAAGCTTTATACAGTCACCAAAAACAAGACCGGCAGCTGACTGGCTCAGATCATGAACATCTATTGCCAAATTCAGACTTAAATAGAAGAAAGTAGGGAGAACCACTAGACCATTCTGGTATGACCTAAATTAAATCACTATCAATTACACAGTGGAAGTGAGAAATAGATTTAAGAGACTAGATCTGATAGACAGAGTGCCTGATGAACTATGGTTGGAGTTTCATAACACTGTACAGAAGACAGGGGTCAAGACCATCCCCAAGAAAAAGAAATGCAAAAAAGCAAAACGGCTGTCTGAGGAGGCCTTACAAATAGCTGTGAAAAGAAGGGAAGCAAAAAGCAAAGGAGAAAAGGAAATATAAGCCCATTTGAATGCAGAATTCCAAAGAACAGCAAGAAGAGATAAGAAAGCCTTCCTCAGTGATCAGTGCAAAGAAATAGAGGAAACAGTAGAATGGGAAAGACCAGAGATCTCTGCAAGAAAATTAGAGATACCAAAGGAATATTTCATGAAAAGATGGGCTCAATAAAGGGCAGAAAAGAAGCAGAAGATATTAACAAGAGGTGGCAAGAATACACAGAAGAACTATACAAAAAAGATCTCCATGACCCAGATAATCACGATGGTATGATCACTAACCTAGAGCCAGATATCCTGGAATGCAAAGTCAAGTGGGCCTTAAGAAGCATCACTACGAACAAAGCTAGGGGAGGTGATGGAATTCCAGTTGAGCCATTTCAAATCCTAAAAGATGATACTGTGAAAGTGCTGCACTCAATAGGTCAGCAAATTCAGAAAACTCAGGAGTGGCCACAGGACTCGAAAATGTCAGTTTTCATTCCAATCCCAAAGAAACGCAATGTCAAAGAATGCTCAAACTAACGCACTCTTGTACTCATTTCACATGCTAGTAAAGTAATGCTCAAAATTCTCCAAGCCAGGCTTCAACAATACGTGAACCATGAACTTCCATACGTTCAAGCTGGTTTTAAAAAAGACAGAGGAACCAGAGATCAAATTGCCAACATCCACTGGATCATCGAAAAAGCAAGAGAGTTCCAGAAAAACATCTATTTCTGCTTTATTGATTGTGTCAAAGCCTTTGACTGTGTGGATCACAACAAACTTTGGACAATTCTTAAAGAGATGGGAATACCAGACCACCTGACCTGCCTCTTCAGAAATCTGTATGCAGGTTAGGAGATAACAGTTGGAAATGGACATGGAACAACAGACTGGTTCCAAAAAGGAAAAAAAGTACATCAAAGGCATACATTGTCATCCTGCTTATTTAATTTATATGCAGAGTACATCATGAGAAACGCTGGGCTGGGAGAAGCACAAGCTGGAATCAAGACTATCGGGAGAAATATCAATACCTCAGATATGCAGATGACACCATCCTTATGGCTGAAAGTGAAGAAGAACTAAAGAGCCTCTTGATGAAAATGAAAGAGGAGAGTGAAAAAGTTGGCTTAAAGCTCAACATTCAGAAAAATAAGATCATGGCATCTGGTCCCATCACTTCATGGCAAATAGATGGAGAAACAGCGGAAATAGTGGTTGACTTTATTTTGGGGGCTCCAAAATCACTGTAGATGGTGATTGCAGCCATGCAATTAAAAGATTCTTACTCCTTGGAGGAAAGTTATGACCAACCTAGACAGCATATTTAAAAACAGAGACATTACTTTGCCAACAAAGGTCTGTCTAGTCAACGCTATGGTTTTTCCAGTGGTCTTGTATGGATTTGAGAGTTGGACTATAAAGAAATCTGAGCACTGAAGAATTGATGCTTTTGAACTGTGGTGTTGGAGAAGACTCTTGAGAGTCCCTTGGACTGCAAGGAGGTCCAACCTGTTCATCCTAAAAGAGATCAGTCCTAGGTGTTCATTGGCAGGACTGATGTCAAAGCTGAAACTCCAACACTTTGGCCACCTGATACGAAGAGCTGACTCATTGGAAAAGACCCTGAGGCTGGGAAAGATTGAGGGCAGGAGGAGAAGGGGACCATAGAGGATGAGATGATTGGATGGCATCACCAACTCAATGCACATGGGTTTGGGTGGACTCTGGGAGTTGGTGATGGACCTGGCATGCTGCGGTTCATGGGGTCACAAAGAGTCGGACACAACTTAGCAACTGAACTGGACTGAACTGAACTTACTAGCCATGAGTGTCTCACACACTGATCTAGGACCATGACCAATGAAAATACAAAGTACATGTGCCAAACCTATACTAGGTTAAAGCAACTGTTGCTAATGATTTTTACCAATGAGAATAAATCAGCATCAAATGCTAAACTTACCAGATGGGTTTCAGGAACAGTAAGTATAACCTGAGCTTCTCTCCAGGGAACCACTTGATTATGCATAATGTTGAAACTTGTTTACCAGAGAGCCACATTTGAAATTGTCACCAAGTGAGAGTTCTGTTGCTTATACCTATCATATTGGCCAAGTTTCATCATAATCCTTATAAACTTAGAGCTGACACCAACACTGTACTAACAATGAAGTATCAGAAAGACATTCTCTTCATGTATATACACAATGAAGATGAATATATAGTGGAAGGCATTGTGTACAAATCAGGAAGAGAGCTGTTGCCAGATCCTGAACTGGCCAGCACTTTGATCTTGGACATTCCATATCCAAGATCTTGAAAAATAAAGTTTTGTTGTTGAAGCCACCCAGTTGATGGTGTTTTGTTATGGCACCCTGATCTAAGATATTGTTCATTTTAACTTTCACAGCTATTATCTTTTGCAGTGAATGCTCAAATTCCATGTGTTCAATGGAAATAATTTTCAGAAAATAGTTTCTTCCTTAACTTGCATAGGTTTCAATAGGAAACAGAACATAAAGACATCTGTTGCATTTTTATATACTAACAATGAACTATTAAAAAGAGAAATTAGGGAAACAACTCCACTTAACACTGTTTCCAAAAGAATAAACTATCTAGGAATAAACCTACCTAATGAGGCAAAATCCTGTACTTGATGAAAGAAACTGATTATGACATAAACAAAGGGGGAGATATACTATATACTTGAATTGGAAAAATAAATATTATTAAAATGATGATACTACCCATGGCAATCTACAGATTCAACACAATTCCTATCAAAATATCAATGGTGTATTTAACTAGAACAAATAACTTTGAAATTTGTTTGGAAACACAGAAGATTTTAAATATCCAAAATAATCTTGATAAAGAAGATCAGAGTTTGAGGAATCACACTCTCTGACTTCAGGACACACCTTGAAGCTATAGTAAATAAAAATATGGTACTGCCACAAAAACAGACATGTAGATCAGTGGAACAGAATAGACAGTCCAGAAATAAGTCCACGTACTTATGGTCATCTAATCCATGACAAAGGAAGCAAGAATATACAATGGACTAAAGACAATTTCTTCAATAAGTGGTGCTGGGAAAACTGGACAGCTAAGTGTGAAAAGAATGAAATGAGAACATTTGCTAACATCATATAAAAGAAAAAAATCTCAAATTGGATTAAAGTCCTAAATGTAAGACTGACTATGATAAAACTCCTAGAGGAAAAGGTAGGCAGAACACTGTTTAACCTAAATAGCATCAATATTTTGGGGGATCCATATCCTAAAGGAAGTAAGAGCAAAAATAGACAAATGGGACCTAATTAAATTTAAAAGCTTTATTACAAGCAAAGGAAACTACTGACAAAACAAAAAAAAAATGCTGAATGGGAGAAAATAGTTACAAATGATATTACCTACATGGGATTAATATCCAACATATATAAATGCTCATTCCATTCAACAGCAATAAAATAAACAACCCATTAAAAATAGGCAGGATAACAGAATAAACATATTTTCAAAGAGAAAATGCAGATGGAAATATGTTCAAGACCACTAATCATCAGGAAAATGTAAATTAAAATCACGAGATATCACCTCATGCTTGTCAGAATGGCTATCATCAAAAAGAACACCAATAACAAAATAATAAACGTTGGTAACTATGTGGAGAAAAGGGAACATTTAGACAATATTATTTTGTAACTGTAAATAGAGTGCAACCTTTAAAAATTGTATATAAAAAAGCTGATATGAAGATTTAAGTTGTGTCTGATAGCTACAAATATTGAGTGTAAGCATCTGATGCATTGCCATCACAATAAAACGTTACTGACTAGCACATGTCAACAGAACAAGGCTGGAATGATGACAGGTCAGGAGTAGAGTAACTGCTGGCATCATACCTTAAAACTGCAGTTATGTTTATGAATGCTGAGTCTGTTTAATAAATTTAATCTGGACGTTCAATCATTATTACTCTTATCATACACAATAAAAAAGTTTTTTAAAAAAGCTGAAGGTATTTTAAAGAAAGAAAACACATTGGAATAAAGAATACTTGAGTATTCAGCTGCTTTTTTAGTGAGGGAGATGTGAAAATGAAATCTATAAATAGAAACACAAAGGTCCTGTTGCCATTAAGCATGGTTATTAATATTAAAACCATTTTCCACAGCAGAAATGGCTTCAACTTCCATTTTATATTACAGCAAATAATTTGGGAAATGATTAATGAGATTTTTAATTATACATTGAGTTTATCATAAAACAATCTGTGCCACTACAGCTGGAAAGGATAAGGCTTTAATTAGATCCAGGGAAAAATTCCACAGAGAAGCAAATCCATCCATTTTAGTTGCCCAGGACTTCTCCATTCCTGGTTCACCTTCACACTTGGCTGCTTAGCTTGTTTCTTAGCATACAGTGCTAATGAGGCCACAGTCATGTTTTCACTTCCCGTATGTGCCAGTTAGCTTCACTATGCTCCAGTGTTACAGATTGTTTTCTTAAATTTGGCGTGCCAACTCAAAGATTGCTCCACTCATTCACCAGGGAAATGTGGCAAAAGAGCAGGGAAGATTCATCATAAAATTAAAACTACTGCTGATCACATGGGGATGGGGGCAAGAAGGCTTCTTGGAAAAACCAGTAATCATATTTTTCAGGTTTTTCAGACTCCCTCCAGCTTGACTGCTTTTAGTTTAAAATTAAAAAATTCAATCATAAATGTGGCTCACTTTCCAAAATCATCAGTGTCCCATTAGATCCCAATCTCCAAAGCATTCTATCCTGGATTTGTTCACCATGGTTACTGACACGGGGAAAGCACTGAATAGCATATGCCAACAGAACAAGGCTGGAATGATGACAGGTTAGTAGTAGAGAAACTGTTTGCATATTACTTTAAAACTGCAGGCAGAGCCATGTGCCACTCCGTTGAACCTTCTCTAGGGCTTCATACTTCAAAACACAGTACATTTTTCAATAATTTTTACTGAGTATTAACTAGCTACAGGGGCTTCCCTGATGGCTCAGACAGTAAAGAATCTGCCTGCAATGTAAGAGACCTGGGTTCGATTCCTGGGTCAGAAAGATCCCCTGGAGAAGGGCATAGCAACCAATTCTAATATTCTTGGCTGGAGAATTCCCATGGACAGAGGAGCCTGGCAGGCTACAGTCCATGGAGTCAAACAGAGTCGGACACGACTGAGCGACTAAGCACAGCACGAGAGCACAGCAACAATGTGGGATGCAAAGAAATATGTGGCAAGTGTTCAAGAAACTTACAGTGGATTCATTTTTTCAATAAAGCCTCATAATTTGACCAAGTAGAATAAGTTCCACTGGCATTGCCAAAGGAAAAAAAAAAAAAAGAAGCCAAGAGTCATTAAGCAACTCAGCCTGGTCAAAATTCTTTGAAAGACTTGGGTGATGTTATAAAGGCCATGCTTATCAAGTTAAACATGATATGAGGATGGGAGGAACAATGAAACAGTACATTGAAGGAAGGGACAGAGATCTAAAAAGAACTTCACAATTTATAATGTTGGACAGAATCTATCGAAAATTGTATGAAGATTTATTCTGATCACTCTTGAAGTAGCTGTATGACCTTGAACTGCTATCTAATTAACTTATGTTCATTATCCATATCTGAAAAGTCTGAGTCTTGCCTCATATAATTTTCCTACCAGGCAAGCCCTAAAAGTTTATAATTCTATGAATCAAGACATTAGACATTGGAAGCTTTACTGGGCATGAGTCTGCAAGCTGGGAAGGGGAACTGATTCGTCTTAAAAATTCAAACTGTGTCTCTGGCAGATGGTTGTCAGTTGTTAGTTGTCAGGATCTCTTGTTGAGCACAAATGTGCTCCCATTGACTTACAGGTGCTTCTGTTTTGTAGCACTGGTTTTACAGTTTGGTTGCTTGTAGGAATCGTGCAACATCAGGCATCAGACCAGGGGGAGAAATACATAATGCTAGTCTTGATGAATTTGCTACTATCTTCTGTTTATCTCAGCAGACTTCTGCCCCAGGCTTGGAATGAACACATTCTTCCCGTCAAGTCCTAGGAATCATTTTTCACCATAAGCACAGAGCCCTCTTCAGCTCTGTGTTACTGAGTAACTGTCAGAAGCCAAGTGCCATGACAAGAAATGTCCCTCCTTAAAACGGTTTATTTATTTTTACCCAAAGACATCTTGTTGAGAGAAGAGGTTCGTGAAGTCGTTATGCTTCATATAAAAACAACCACACACAAAGAACAAGAAATGTTCTTGTTTACTGATCTAAAGAAGAATAAAACTGTCTTACACATAAATGTCTATCATAAGCTTCCCCAGTGACTCAGTGGTAAAGAATCTGCCTGCAATTCAGGAGCCACAGGAGACAGAGGTTTGATCCCTGAATTTGGAAGATGCCCTGGAGGAGGGCATAGCAACCCACTCCAGTATTCTTGCCTAGAGAATCCCATGGACAGAGGAGCCTGGTGGGCTACAGTCCACAGGGTCACTAAGAGTCAGATACAACTGAAGTGACTTAGCATGCACGCATGTCTATGATAAGGGTTTAGTTTTAAAAACTTTAGGTTGAATAAAAATTGTAACTAAGGCAACTCACGTGAGGAACATACATTATTATACCTAAGAAACAGTACCCATTTTTATTTTATGCACAGTAATTATTATTGGCAGGGGATAGATTGGTGATGTTTTTATTTATAAATGAATGAGTTTTCAAAGACTTGGTGTCTGTGGAACATAACTTTGAATACTGTTCCATAGATACATAATATCAATACAAATACACTTCCGTTCATTTACATATACATGCACATTCATGGAACATTAGTGGTCATTTGCTTCATTCTTTTATTTCACTCCAGTTATTCTTGCTCCTGGTGTACATATGAGAGTGAACAACAGGAGGCTTCACACCATGGTCCTTCTCATTCTGAAACCTCTGTTAGTCTCTGTATTTCAATATGGTTCTCTGTAGGAAGGGGAATAATTATAGTCTGTCACCAGAACTTTTACAAGGATCTAGCATACTTGTTTTGTATAAAGTTAGGCAGAATGTGGTAAAATGCTTAAAGGAGAAAAAAACCCCTTTGATGAAAAAAAGTGTTCATGTCCAATTGGGGGAAAAAATGCAGACCAGACCACTCCAGTATATTTCTTGCCATTGCCATTGAAATTAACTATGTCTGATATTGTGTTAGGAAACGAATTTTGTATTTACAGGAAACAGAAAACTGTGTTATTTTTAATTGAGGATAATTTTTTACATATTTTTTGTTGATATGGGAATTAGAAGACATTAAATTACTGTTTGTCTTGTTTACATAGAATTTAACTGTGTAGGAGAAAAAAGAAGTAAAACTTTTTGTAGTAGTAGCTATTGAAAGTAAATTAGAAATATAAATACACTCAGATTTTGAAAGAAAATAGGTTTTGGAGAAAGTACAAATTCTCAGCAGGAAATCACTTAAAAAGGAATGTTGAGATTTCCCCACCCTCTCATCACAATTTTACTCCAGTTCTCACTTCATGGTGTTGGCAAATTGATAAAGACACTATTTCTGAGAACTATCTCAAGTCAGAATCAAAGTTTAATACTAAAACAATGAAAGGACTCTACTTAGGGTTGGGAGACAGACAAGAATGCTTAAAGTTACCCTATTATTGCCATTGTTCTGGAACTAATGGAAAATTACCTTAGAGCCAAGGAATAAGTAATAGATGTAAATATGCAAAAAGGCAGAGCTGAGTTTATTATTCTCAGTTGAATTGATTATATATGTGGAAATTAAACAAAAATTAGATCAATAATCAAATTAAATAAGATAGACTATAAATTAATAATCAGGACATTTTAATATACAAATGATTGTAAGTAATAATTTAGAAGAAAATATCCTACTTTGATAGCAAATAAAAATGCTATAAAAATAGCAGTTTTGCCTTAATGTATCTGTTCAGAGTAATAACAAATCACTGAGAGCATGCTTTCTGGAAACTGGCAAAATATGCTAACTTTCCTGTGAAAACTGAATTCGCTTGCCATGACAATCTGAAAAATAAGAACGATCAAGCAACTAAACTATCAGGTAACAAAATATATTTTGAAGAAATAATGTATAGAATATATTTTCATTAATTTATGGACTTTCATCTTTTTATTCTTTAAATAACAATCTGACAATAGAACATGTTTAGATTACAAGATGTTTTTATGTTTTGGGTATTAACATCTGAGTATTAAACAAAAAATTTGTTATTTCAAAATCTTTATGTTACCAGGTTAGGAAAAAAAAAGCATGTGAAGCAACAACTTGCTTGAGATAACATTTAGGGACATACACATTGCATGTCTTTTCTTTGGCCTGTAAGCAGTCATGTCATGAAATTAAGAAATGGATTTAAATAATTACAAAAGACTATTCTAAAATTATATCATTACGGTGTACCTTGGAAATTCAGCACATATTTTGTTGCACAGTTAGTGGAGATTTAGTTTATTTGCCACATTTCTTGAAGCAGATGCTTGCTAACAGTTTTGCATTGTGTTTTCTTTTTCTGTTAAATAGTAATTTTGTGCAGATGAATCAGAACATACTTGAAAAGGTTCTGTGCTGACATGAATCACATCTCTTCTGCCACCTATGCCTGCTGAGTCACTGTAAGGCAGGTGGCACCAATGGCAGAAGATAAATGGATATTAAGGATGAACCATCTTTACTTAAACCCAACAGTTCACCTTGTCCTTGATATTTGGAGAAATAAACACAGTCCTAAATATCAATATAAACAATCATATGTGCTTCCCCCAAAGTATGTTAAAAGTAATGTGATTTAAAATTAATTCAGTTAACGATCAATTTGATGGGTTTAAAACCAAACTTAGAGAAATGGAAGGAAGAGTAAAACTATTGGAAAAACACAGTAGGGAATGTAAATAGAGTGTGAAAACTGCTGCGGAACAGATTGCTGTTATAATTAGAGACAGCATTTCACTCTCCTTTAAATATGAGTCCCTGGAAATTGCCAAGTGGAAGAGGGGGAGACACAGCTGTTTCAGCATACAGCTGGTGGGAATCACAAGAACCATAGTTAGAGGTAAACTAGCTAGCTAAATAAACTAGCTAACTAAGTAACTAAGACACCTGGTTTGAACCTTAGATACAAATATATAATATTATCAAAAAATAAAGTATAGTTAGCTCATCAGAGAGTATTGGAGGAGAACAAGAAAGTGCTCACCTGGTACAAAATACATTGTATGCATACTATGATTTCTGCAAGTCTTCAGTATATAAGGGCTCCATGGTGGCTCAGATGGTAAAGAATCTGTCTGCAATGTGGGAGACCTGGGTTTAATCCCTGGGTGGGGAAGATCCTGTGGTGTAGGAAATGTCAACCTACTCCAGGATTCTTGCCTGGAAAATGAGTATACAAAGAAAAGACAGAATCTCCAAAGAAAGAGATATTTGAACATTGATTAATATGGTTAATTGTAGCTTTCACATTAAATCGTGTCCTTTGTTTTATAAAAATCTAGAGGAGAAGTAACTGAATACTTGGTAATTACTCAAGAGTCTCCCTCTCCCGTCCCCTCTCCCCCACAAAGTCAAAATAACATTGAATGACAGTCCAGGAAGGACATGTCACACACCCAATTACCATCTCACCAGATCTCTGTGTGCTCTCTGGAGAATCATATAGTCTCAATCCCTCTCTTACTCTGTCTTAGTGAAAAACAAATTCAAAAAAGTTCCAGACAGATAAAAAAATAAAGAAGGCATACTCTTCTGACTTACAGTTGACCCAAAGCTCAGAAATAGCAGGATTGAGCATTTTGTTCTCTCATCTCTTAGTGTTATCAAATACTGACATATCTGTTCTTACTAGTACATCAGCTGCACAGTTGGACAAGAAGAGCTATCCTCTAGATTTTCTTAGAAAGGCTGCTATGATATTTTTTAAAAAATAAATTATCCAATGAGTGAGAGGATTATTGGAAGGACATCAGTGACTGTGAACTGGACTACAAGAATTCTCAGGCTATATATGTTTGCCCTTCTCCTCATCATATTCAGTGCAACCCAGGAAGCCTGGTGGTACTTATCTCTAAATACTGACCGTTTTCACTTTTCTAACCTTTGCTTCATTCCTCCAGGAAAGAAACAGTGGCAAAAAGGGACAAACTCCCTGGTGGCCATCCAAGTACTACATCATCATCTCTTGTATGTACTCCAACCTCTTTGATTCTGTTCCATAGAATATTTGTACTTCAGCATCATGAAGGAGCAAAGCCTGTTTTTGTATTTTAGAGAAATTTTTGGTCATAATTTACACGATGTTTTACAGAATTTGGTGTACCTAGCAGTTGTGTATAAGTTACTGTAGAGAAGTAATAGAGGTACTGGGCTTATGCAGGTTCAATCCCTGGGTGGGGAAAATCTCCTGGAGGAGGAAATGACACCCTGCTCTAGCATTCTTGCCTGGGAAATCCCATGGACAGAGGAGCCTGGGGGGCTACATTCCATGGGGTCACAAATAGTCAGACACGACTGAGCACACGCACACAACACAAGACAACATACACTCAGAGAACAGAAATTATCTTTGGTGAAATATTATCAAGAATCCACTTGTGTTTTTACTTTATCGTCCCTTCCTAAGTATTTGTATTTTTTAGGATGGCTTTATAGATCACCCATGAATTATTTTCACAGTTATGATGATGGGGATCCAAATACTGTCTCCCAATGGACGCAGTCATTCTTTCCATCTCAAACATTATGTTAAGTGAATGGAGAAAATAGGGCTGAGGCATAAAAGAGCTTAAAATCAACTTTATTAAACTGAATTTCTCCAAAATTGAGAAGATACTTCACTTTTTCTATAGCCTTCAGGTAAACACTTCCAAAGAGGTATTTTAATAACCATTTAAGCACACAAGGACAGCTGTTCAGGTGGTCTCAGAGAGGATGAAAAATTGCATATGTCATCTGCCAGAGCACATACTAAATTACCTTGCCTACAGAAACTTTTTATTTGCCTAGAAGGTATTTATTACCCCACTTGAGTTGTTAGAAAAACAATGTCCTAAACTTCCTATGGCAGAAAATATATCAATGAGAATTCAGCATCACTTTAATCTTTTAATATGTACTCTGTTATTAGTGTCCTAAATTTCTTTGACACAACATCAATGAAAACTCTGTTTCACTTTCATCTTTTACTATACTCTCTGTTACCATATTTTTGTGCTTATTAACAGCATTTGTCAAGGCTTTGACCATTTTCTTAATGTGCAGTATTTAACATTTCACAATATATTCAAACAAAAGAACACATAGTTCACATAGATTCAAATTATTTTCAGAGATTTAAGTTGTACATTGCAAGCTGCCTTTCTAAGTACTTACTGTTTTAGGACATTTCAATATAATCAATCTATGGATCTTTGTTACCGTACTTAAGAATAATTAATCAAAGAATTATTTCATTATTACATCTAATGCTGAATATTTATATGCTTTTACCTAGAGAAATTTGTGGTAATTTATATAACATGGTAAAAAGAATGAATTCACCAATATAGATATTTTGCTAATTATTAAAATCCTTTTCAGTGCTAATTCTTATGTGTTATTTCATATATACATCAAATTTCCATTTTACATAAAAATGTTAATTCATATAGTGACTTTTGAATAAAGAATGAAAAAAAACACCTCATACTCTCAAGAATGGCAACTGTCAAAACAAAGTTTTGATAAGGATGTTGAGAAACCAGAACACTGTGTATAGTTGGTGGGAATGTAAAATCGTACAATCACTGTGGAAAGCAGTATAACAGTTCTCCCCAAAATTAAAAATAGAATTACTATAATAGCCAACAATTTCCCTTCCAGGTATATAACTAAAATAATTGAAAGCAGGGTTGCAAATAGGTACTTGTAAACCCACATTCATAACAGCATTACTCACAACAGTCAAGATTAGTACTTGTAAACAGAATTATGCATAATAATAGAAGCTACTCTCTTGGCCATCACTGAATGAATGATAAGCAAAAGGTATATTCTATTTATATGTATTAATATATATATATATACCCACTATGGGATATTATTCAGATTTTAAAAGGAAGGAAATTTTGGCCAGTTGCCACAATAAGGATAAAACTTAAAGACATTATGTTAAGTGAATGAAGACAGTTACAAAACTGTCTGAAAAATGTGGCTTGATTACATTTACATGAGGTACATGGTGTAATCAAAATCACAAAGACAAAAGATAGAATAATGGTTGTAAGGACCAAGGAGAAAGGGAGAATGGAGTGTTATTGTCTAACATGTATACAGTTTCAGTTTTACAGGATGAAAGGAATTCTAAAGATACCTGGTGGCGATGACAGCAAAATAAGCATGCATTTAATATCTCTAAAGTGTACACAAAAAATGGCTAAGATGGTCAAGTTTATGTAAATTTTACCACAATAAAAATAATTGGAAAGAATGAATCTGTACAAAAGATCTCATATGCTTCTAAGAGATAAATTTGATACAACTGTACATGCATTGAGCAAAGTTTACCATATCAATGTTGGGAAATGACAAGAAAAAGATAGAGCCTCAAATATATCAAGTAGATGAGTTCAGAAACACATGAGAAGATCTGTAGTGTGAATATGTGTGTTTGTGTGTTTCACTTTTACCAAACTACCCTGTGAAATCATAATTTATGATTAAACTTGATAAATAATCTGATTAAAAAAATTGTAGTCATAAGCACCTGAACACTCAAATATCAGACTGCTTTATTTGTTAAAAGAGAGGTGTTATTTATAATTCATGAACCTAAGTTATGTTTCGTAAACCAAATCCACTTGAGAGAAAAAGCAGGTGTGGCTAAAGTATCCTACTACAGTTTGTCCAGGGAATTTTTCTTGTGATGAATTCTACTTACTGAGCATGATTAAACTGTTTTAAAATAGGCTGTCATCTTTTTACACCTATGTTCCAAAACCCAAGAAATGACAAACTGTCTAATTTGACCATACAAATCCCATTGTATCTCTTTATTCAGCAGAAAGTATGTGACAACTTTGTGTCTCTCTCTGCCTGTAGAGACTGCCTTTCAAGAATTAGGGTAGCTTTGAGCAGATATGATCCAAACACCACACACAGATTCACCTCTCTCATAATAGTTGCACATAAATTTCAAAATTTTCAGAGAAAACAAGTGATATTTATATAAATAATACAATCAAAAAGTCCATATAAATATTTAGAACACAAAATACGTTGAATCCTTTTTTTCCCCAAAAGGAATAAAAAAATTGAATCAAGGCCAATAATCCACATGAGCTGCTTTGTTTTGAATATATACTAAATGAACATGGAAAAGTTATTTACCATATTCTGGATTCATTAAATGAAAGAATTGACTAAATTTCCTCTTGGAAAAATATATTTATGTGTCCATAGCATTAATATAATTTAAAAATCAACTGCTTTTTGCACATGTGCTGAAACTATATTATTAATATTAAATAAAACATTATTTTTCTAACATATCTAACACTGAATATCTATAAATTTTTAATTTGCGAAATTCATTGTAATTCGTGGCAACACAGGAAGAAGAATAAGGATAAACTTCTACCTTATTTCACATATCTGTGTTTTCATCTCAATTTCTAACATCTGAATAAGTTCTAAATACTTGCAGTTGCTATATCAGAATCATGTTAGGCTGCATGAACAAGTAATTCGATTTCATCAAACAGGGGTTTTTGTCTGTTACATAAATAGTGCATAGAAGGGCTGTTCAGACAAGGAATAGCAGCTCCATCATGTTGCTGAAGATCCTTTTTTCAGCTTTCAATTCCACCTTTCTAATATCCTTACAAAGTGGTTTTCACATCTCTAGCCATCCTGTGTCCCAGAGGGGAAGATGGAGAAAAATCAAAGGCGATAGTCAAAAGGTGCAAATGTATTCCATAGGTCTACAAACTCTAACAGGCTAAAAGAAAGAGATGAAGCAGATTTTAATATGTGAAGATATACACATACATAATACATTTTTAAAAGTTGTCTTTAAGCACAGGAGATTGGAATTAGGAGTTAGATGGCTCATGGACAGCAACCTGGAAAAATTCAGTTCAGTTCAGTTGCTCAGTAGTGTCCAACTCTTTGCGACCCCATGAACCACAGTACCCCAGGCCTCCATGTCCATCACCAACTCCCAGAGTCCACCCAAACCCATGTCCATTGATTCAGTGATGCCATTGAACCATCTCATCCTCTGTTGTACGCTTCTCCTCAGGCCCTCAAAATTCTACTGAATTAAAGATTTTAAAAATGAAAAATAAAGGATATATATTATGCTTGTATGTCTTACAAGCTTTCAGAAAAATGGAAACCAAGAGACTGATTTTGTTTTTTAACTTAATCGCTATTAAGGAGAAATGAATGGAAAAAAGTTATGCAGTATTATACAAATATTTATGAAGACTATAAAGCTAAAGTATAGGATACCTAAACTTAAAAAAAATTTTTAGAATGTTACAAGATAAATTCAATCATTATTCAATAGGATGAAGAAAATAAAAGTATTTTTCCTCTGGGTAAATTTGATTAGAAAGAAACCACAATTATTGCTCTCTTCAGAGAAAAAAACAATAAGAATATTAAAACCATCCAAAGGGAACAATCCCTGGGGAGTTTCATGGGCAAATCCCCGTTAAATTTTTCTATGTTCATTAAAAATGAAGTTTTTATCATACTTTTTATGATTATATATTATCTATAGGATATCTTTTTATGAATAGCGAACTAAAATAACAGGAACATGATAGCAAGACACCTGAAAATCATATTTCATAATTTTAAGTAGACAAACGATATTACAATGGCTGTTAGCATCAGATGGCCAAAGGACTGGAGCTTCAGCTTCAGCATCAGCCTTTCCAATGAATATTCAGGGTTGATTTCCTTTAGGATTGACCAGCTTGCTCTTCTTGTTGTCAAGGGACTCTCAAGAGTCATCCCAGCACCACAATTTGAAAATATCAATTCTTCAGCCCTCAATCTTCTTTATGATCCAAATCTCACATCCATACATGACTACTGGAAAAACCATAGCCTTGATTAGACGAACCTTTGTTGGCAAAGTAGTGTCTCTGTTTTTCAATATGCTATCCAGGTTGGCCATAACTTTCCTTCCAAGGAGTAGGCGTCTTTTGATTTCATGGCTGCAATCACCATCTGCAGTGATCTTGGAGCCCCCCAAAATAAAGTCTGACACTTTATCTACTGTTTCCCCATCTATTTCCCATGAAGTGATGAGACCAGATGCCACGATCTTAGTTTTCTTAACGTGGAGCCTTAAGGCAACTTTTTCACTCTCCTCTTTACTTTCATCAAGAGACTCTTTAGTTGTTCTTCACTTTCTGCCATAAGAGTGGTGTCATCTGCATATTTGAGGTTATTGATATTTCTCCTGGCAATCTTGATTTCCAGCTTATGCTTCCTCCAGTCCAGCATTTCTCATGATGTACTCTGTATATAAGTTAAATAAGCAGGATGATTTTAAAAGCCTTTTAATTTTAAGTATAAACAGAGTAAAATACAAAAGATTAAAAAGAAAAAAAAAACTGGGCAGGGCATTTATTATCCAGAATCAGAAACAAATGAATCAAAGAATTAGACGCAAAGATTAAACCAGAGATTGGTAGGCTAAATGTGCAGGAATGTAGATCTTGGGAAATCTAATGTTATCAAGATCACAGGTGGTTACTGTGATGTCACCTAAAGAAAACATGACACAGGAACACATCCTTTATAATCTATATAACTAACTTTTAACTTCCTTTCTGGTTAGAAAGCAGAGACTAAATATGAGTGATTCGCAACTGTTAAGAGGAAGTGACAGCGATTCATTGCCAATAAGAGGATTACTGTAAAATTTTATTTTCATCTTGGCTGGAGTAAACGTGGGTGTTTTAAAATTACAATATCTATAACAGATACCTCACAGCATTCAAGATCACTTTTTAGAAAGCACAGACTTGCTCACAGGGTCCTATGATAAAGGAATTTCACACGTGTAAATTCGGTAGGGGGATGTTATGTTGGTCCCACTAATCTACTGAGCTTCCTGAAGTTAAAATCCAACTGTTGCAAGGCTTTTATGGATTAGTATAGACCAAAATGTTTGGCTGAACGAAAATTGTCAAAAGCAAAGCATGTATAAAAGTTCTAAACATGAAACTGAATTGTGAAAGGTATATACATATGTACATATATAATCTTTAGAAAGAATTAAGCTCTTGTTTAAATTAAAGTTATAGAAAGTACGACCAAACTATGTTTCACAGTAAGCATTTGATAAAAAGTATCTCACGTGGAAAAAAGAAGTCTTTGCCCTGAAACAACAAAATTTACGCATTAATACTGAATCATTTCTTAAGAGGTTAGTTAAAAGTCATCATTTCCTACGTCACTAATTTTCAAAATTTGAAGCGTCAAAATCTGTTCATAAAAATAATTTAATAGAGACCTACAATATCAAAAATGTAGAAGAAATGCTTTAATTAAAACAGAAGTCATTTAATTTCTACCAAGTGCTCCAAATTTTCAATCTAAACAGCATGTATTTTGAAATAGGTTTGAAAAGCAATGCTTTTGAAGTGTATTCCCATAAAACTTAAAATTTGAAACATATATTTTGGGCACAAAGTTCACTATAAAATTGAGTTCAGTGTGCAAAATGTTACACTGTATCGCCTGTCCCCACACACTCACCAGAATAGTACATTTATTACAACTGATACACCAGCACTGACAGGTCTCTACCATCCCAAGTCCACAGCTTCCATTAGGATTTACTCTTCATGTTGCATGTTCTCTGGTTTTGAACAATTGTATTTGACAGGTATCCACTGTTACAGTTTCACACAGGGTAGTTTCACCACTCTAAAAACACCCTATTCCACTATTCATTCCTCCCTGCAAACCATCTGTGCTAACCATTGATATTTTCTCTGTCTCTGTAGTTCTACCTTTTCCAGAATGTCATATAGTTGGAATCAGATAAGATAGGTTGCAGGCTTTTGTGATTGCCTTCTTTCATTTAGTCATATGCATTTAAATTCGTCCCACATCTTTTCATGGCTTGATAGCTCATTACTTTTTACCAGTGAATAATAGTTCACTGCACAGATATCTCATTGTGGCTCAGCAGTAAAGAATCTGCCTGCAATGCAGGAGACCCAGGTTTGATCCCTGAGTCGGGAAGATTCCCTGGAGTAGGGCGTGGCAACCCACATTAGTGTTCTTGACTAGAGAATCTCATGGATAGAGGAGCCTGGAGGGCTGCAGTCCATGGGGTCGCACAGAGTTTGACACAGCTGAAGCAACTAAGCGGCAGGAGCACTGCAGATAGAGCCACCAGGGGAAGCTGGGAAAGACTGAGGGCAGGAGAAGTGGGCATCAGAGGAGGAGATGGCTGGACAGCATCACGGATGCAATGAACATGAACTTGGGCAAACTCTGGGAGATCGGGAGGGACAGAGAGGCCTGGCTGCTGCAGCCCATGGGGTCACAAAGAGTTGGACATGCCTGGGCAACTGAACAGCAACAATGGATATAGCACCACTGATTCACCCATTCACTTACTGAAGGAGATCTCAGTTTCCTTCAAGTTTTGGCAATTATGAATAAAACTGCTATATACATACATGTGCTGGTTTTTACACAGACTTAAGTTTCGACTCTTTTGGGTAATACAAGGAGTCTGATGGCCGGACTGCATGGTAAGACAGAGAGGTGCTGCTGCTCTACATCTTCATCAGCCTCTGGCGATGTCAGTGTTTGGGATTTTAGCCACTGTAATATCGTTTGTCTACTTAAAATTGTGAAATATGATTTTCAGGTGTCTTGCTATCATGTTCCTGTTATTTTAGTTTGCTATTCATAAAAAAAGATGTCCTATAGGTAATATATAATCATAAAAAGTATGATAAAAACCTCATTTTTAATGAACATAGAAAAATTTAATGGGGATTTGCCCAAGAAACTCTCCAGAGATTATTCCCTTTGGATGGTCTTAATATTCTTATTATTTTTTTCTCTGAAGAGAGCAATAATTGTGGTTTCTTTCTAATCAAATTTACCCAGAGAAAAAGTACTTTTATTTTCTTTCATCCTATTGAATAATGATTTATAATAATTATAATATTATAATAATATTTATAATAATTGTAATATTTATAATAATTATAATATTTATAATAATTATAATAATTATAATAATTTATCTTGTAACATTCTAAAAAAATTTTTAAGTTTAGGTATGCTATACTTTAGCATTATATTCTTAATAAATATTTGTATAATACTGCATGATCATTTTCCATTCATTTCTCCTTAATAGCCATTAAGTCAAAAAACAAAATCAGTTTGTTGGTTTCCATTTTTCTGCAAGCTTGTAAGACATATACAAAGATAATGTATATCTCTTATTTTTCATTTTTAAAACCTTTAATTCAATAGAATTTTGTCTGACAGATTATTTTGTCATCTAATCCTTAATAAGAGAAATTACAGCTCTTCTTTACAGTTCTTTTCCCTCTTTCATTTTGTTAAAGCTGCATTTATATTCACTGTTGATCTGTTGGGGTGTGTGTGTGTGTGTGTGTGTGCGGCGCACGCATGTGCTCCGTCATTCATGTCTGACTCTTTGCCACCCTATGCACTGTAATCTGCCAGGTTCTTCTGTTCATGGAATTTTCCAGGCAAGAACAATGAAGTGTGTTGCCATTTCCTACTCCAGGTGATCTTCTTCTCTAGCAATGCAGGAGACAAAGGGATCAAACCCACATCTCCTGCCTCTCTTGCATTGGTAGTATGTTCTTTACCACTGAGTCACCTGGGAATCCCCATTGGTCTATGTACTCAAATCTGTACTGCCTTCTTTCTTAAACTTTTTCAAGTTTGTCATCCAATTTTCTTAGGTCAATCTAATCAAGTTGACCATTTAACATCTGCCCAATCTACCCATGCTGTTTAATACAATTGAGAAAAGACAACGACTCTTACTAGGGATCCCGAACTTCTGATCTCAGCTACCCATTCAGGCTGTACTAGATATTCTGAATGGCATATTCTAGAAGCACTTTCTTTCACTGGCCTCAAGTTTGCTTTCAGTTTCAGGCCAATGATCTTTCTCCATAAACCTTGGTTCTTCAACCTTATATTTATCATTGCTGTTTAAATTTGGATAGCTTAAATAACCCATAGATTATATTATCTAACTTCACTAAATGCTAGGTCAAATGAGGAAAAACTACAGATACTTATCGATATAATCTGGGTGGAATATTAAATAAAGCAATCAAATAATATCTTTAACACTGTGCCTGATAAATGGAAAGTGCTCAGTAAATTTTAGCAATTAATATTATTTAATTATCATAACCATTAACCTTTCCCAAAATGATTTTATTCTCATTAAATGACTATTAATAGTATTAGAAAATCCTTATCAAATATTAAAACATTAACAGAAATTATAAAGACATGTATTATAAAGTACATTCTCAGTTCAGTTCAGTCACTCAGTCATGTCCGACTCTTTGTGATCCCATGGACTGCAGCTCACCAGGCTTCCCTGTCCATCACTAACTCCTGGAGCTACTTTCTAGTCACTTAAAATTAGATAACAGATGGAAATTATTTAGTATTTTCCTCATTTTAAGATTCTAATTTGTTGGTGAAGCTAGAAAGGGTGTGATTTGTCCAAACACTTTCCACCAAAGCCTCATGGCAATAAAGTTAAAGGAAAATAGATTTGATAAATATTATAATAAATGTTCATATTTAATCATTGATCATAAGATTATCAGAAATTACAGAATATCAAACAGTCCCTTATTTCAATGACCCTTTCTGATATTATTTAAGTGTACATTTTAAAACTGATTTCAACTCAAGATTCATCACTGACATTACTTTTATATTAAAAAACAGAGTTCCTAAAATGTGCTTTCATTCAGTTCAGTTCAGTTCAGTCACTCAGTCGTGTCTGACTCTTTGTGACCCCATGAACTGCAGCACGCCAGGCCTCCCCGACCATCACCAACTCCCAGAGTCCACCCAAACCCATGGTCATCAAGTCAATGATGCCATCCAGCCATCTCATCCTCTGCCGTCCCCTTCTTCTACTGCCCTCAATATTTCCCAGCATTGGGTCTTTTCAAATGAGTCAGCTCTTCACATCACGTGGCCAAAGTACTGGAGTTTCAGCTTCAACTTCAGTCCTTCCAATGAATATTCAGGACTGATCTCCTTTAGGATGGACTTGTTGGATCTCCTTGCAGTCCAAGGAACTCTCAAGAATCTTCTCCAACACCATAGTTCAAAAGCATCTATTCTTCAGCGCTCAGCTTTCTTTTTAGTCCAACTCTCACATCCATACATGACTACTGGAAAAAACATAGCTTTGACTAGACAGACCTTTGTTGGCAAAGTAATATCTCTGCTTTTAAATATGCTATTCAGGCTAACCATAACTTTCCTTCCAAGGAGTAAGCGTCTTTTAATTTCATGGCTGCAGTCACCATCTGCAATGATTTTGGAGCCCAGAAACACAAAGTCAGCCACTGTTTTCACTGTTTCCCCATCTATTTGCCATGAAGTGATGGGACCAGATGCCATGCATGATCTTAGTTTTCTGAATGTTGAGCTTTAAGCCAACTTTTTCACTCTCCTCTTTCACCTTCATCAAGAGGCTCTTTAGTTCTTCACTTTCTGCCAGAAGGGTAGTGTCATCTGCATATCTAAGGTTATTGATATTTCTTCCGGCAATCTTTATACCAAGCATTTTATAAGTAACATTAAACTTCAGCCTTATATAATCCTAGCAAATAGGGACTCCTATAATTCCCGTTTTATAGGAGTGAGTTAAGAAGATGACTTCACTCTTTCAAACAGTCCCATCTTCTTACACGTTGAGTTTGCTCACAGTTTCCTAATCAGACTATGTTTATCCAGTTGATCAAAGTCTGTACTTTCACATTACTACGAGATAAAATGAGGTACATGAGTTAAAACTGTTTTCCTCTCATTTACCTTATAGGTATGACAAAATGAGCAAGTAAATGTATGTATGCAAGGTTTTTGTCAAAGAATTCTTTGCCAACTTCCATAGCCCCCTTATTAGTAGGCAATATATAAAAGAAACCTCATATACATTTAATAATTACTCAAATAAGTTCAATAGTTATTGGGCTACAGTATGTTAAAGAGTAGAGGCTTCTCAGGTGGCACGGTGGTAAAGAATTCTCCTGCCAGTGCAGGGGATGCGTGAGATGCAGGAGACCCTCGTTATATCCCTGGGTTGGGAAGTTCCCCTGGAGTAGGAAATGGCAACCACACTCCAGTATTCTTGCTTGGGAAATCCCATGGATAGAGGAGCCTGGTGGGCTACAGTCCATGAAATCACAAAGAGTTGGATACAAGTGAGGGACTGAGCACACACACATTTTAAAGAGCAATTTGGTGATACTCTGATTTCTTGATATAACACCAGGCATATTAGTTCCTGTAAACATATTATAGTCCTTTAATTCAACTGGCTGATAAACTTCTAAGTATTTTAATCTAAAAGTAAGGTTGTGGTGAGACTCACATATGTTCCTCAAACTTTGATTTCTATCTCTTAAATTTTTTAGTAAGCTTTTCTATTGATTTCCTTTACCAGAAGTGTTTGCTCAGCTTTTGAAATATGCAAGAGATTATGGTTGCTGATTCACTGATTATCATTTTATTGCAGGGTTTATGAAACATATACTTTGTTGTTATATACACTCCAAATCAGTTTATGTAAAATACTTAAGCTTTATATTTGCTATTCAAAAAGAGAATTGCAAGCTTTCTGTAAGAGTAAAGTTACCTATATGATGCTTTCATGGAAAATAGTGTTTAAAGTCTGTTTAGTTTGCAAAGTCAATTCTAGATCCAACATTATATTATATAAAAGATTCAGAATGTTTATATTTGAAGGCTATTATTTAGCTATTGATTTTATATTTATCTACTTTTATCTTCTCTAGACTAATAATGTAGAAGTTAAAGGAGTAGGTATAAAAAGAGTATTCAGTAAAATTTTTGGGAATAGGTGTAATGGAAAAGCACTG
Organism: Antilocapra americana; assembly: GCA_007570785.1. NCBI lineage: Eukaryota > Metazoa > Chordata > Mammalia > Artiodactyla > Antilocapridae > Antilocapra > Antilocapra americana. The sequence goes on from ML663566.1 coordinate 4,550,327, forward strand.
CTATCATCTAGATACATGAGTCACAGAGTAAATGCAGAACTAAGACACTTAGGCAGGGATGAAGGCAGTCAGAGACCATTTTCTTCTTTCTAGAGAGAACTTGGCATTTTCTTTATTGAATTTAGGTTATTTAGAGCTCTTTATGTCTTCAGCTCTATGACAAAATCTGATTCTCTATATTAACCAGTGTGTTTTCATTTTAGAATGGGACAGTGATATTTCCAAATTAATTCTTAACTAATATAAATACCCGCAAACCTCATGACCCCATGCTAGATGTTGAAAATACAAAGATATATTTCTTGCTCTTTTTAGAGAGTTTGGAGACTACACACCTATTTGTATTCAATTTAAGCCCCATAGTACAGATTCCTCACATAACAGATCTAAAGCAAGTGAGAGAGTGTCCAGTTATAACTAAAAGAAGAAAGAACAGCTTTTCAGAGGAAGTAATTAAGAAGTTGAGGGATGAAACAGGAGTTTTAGAGTTCCTCACTGGGGCAGGTGCTCATAAAGAAGGCTTTCCATTTTATGGATATGCCACAGTGTGTTTATCTGGTCACTGATACTTGAGTTAAATCTAGTTATTGATAATAACAAATAAAGTTTTTATGATCATTAATCGACAAGTCATTGAATAAATGCATGTTTTTATTTCTCTTGGATAAATATAAGCATATAGAAGGGCATCTGCTAAATCAAATAAACAATAGATGTTTAACAGTTTATAAGAAATTGCTAAACTTTGTCTAAAATGGTTTCACCATTTTACATTCCCCTGTTAGTGATGATAGTTCCAATTGCTCCATATGCTTGTTAGTGCTTGATATGATCAGTCTTTTTGCTTTTAGTCATTCTTAAAGGTACAGAGTAGCATCATGCTGTGGTTTTAATTTGTATTTCTCTAATGAATAATGATACTGGGTATCTTTTCACATGTTTATTTCATATTTTTATTTCTCTGTATTTTTAAAAAATTTTTGTTTATATTGGAGAAGAGTTGATTAACTGAAACTTGAAAGAAGGATAGTTAGTCCCCCAACTTGCTTTTTAAAACTGCTTTGGCTCACTTAAGTCCTTTAATTTACATATGAATTTTAAAATCAGCTTATCGACTTCTGAAAAATTATAGCAAGAGTATTGACAAGGATTATGTTCTATCTGTAAACAAGTTTGAGGAGTATTGATATTTTAACAATATTGATAAATCTGAGCTGTTGACTTTGGATATTTTCCATCTATTTAAAGTTCTTTGAGTTTCTCTCAGCAATATTTTAAAATATGAAAAATATTTTCATATTTTTTATCAAGATTTTCTTTAACTACTAAGTATTTTACTGCTATGGTAAATATTATTGTTGCCTCAATTTTCAATTGTTAATTGATATGGTAGAAAATGTAATTAATTTTTGTATATTACTCTAATTTTGCAATTTTGCTGAACTCATCTATGAGTTCTAGGAATTCCTTTTATAGATTTCGTTAGATTTTTTTATATAGATGACCATTTAATCACAAATAGAGACACTATATTTCTCTCTTTCTGTTCTAGATTCCTTTTATATCTCTATCTTGTAACTTGTTAATTTGGTGAATTGTAATGTTGTTGTTGTTGTTGTTCAGTCACTAAATCTAGCCTAACTGTTTGCAACCCCATGGACTGCAGCAGACCAGTCTCTCTGTCCTCCACTATCTCCTGGAGTTTGCTCAAATTCATGTCCATTGAGTTGGTAATGCTATCTAAGGATCTTGTCCTTTGCTGCCCCCTTCTCCTTTTGCCCTCAGTCTTTCCCAGCAGTAGGGTCTTTTCCAATGAGACTGCTGTTCTCATCAGGTGGCCAAAGTATCAGAGCTTCAGCTTCAGCATCAGTTATTTCCAATGAATTTGCAGGTTTGATTTCCTTTAAGATTGACTGGTATGATCTCCTTGCTGTCCAAGGGACTCTCAAGAGTCTTCTCCAGCATCACAGTTCAACAGCATCAGTTATTCTGTGCTTAGTCTTCTTTATGGTCCAACTCTCACATCCTTAAAACATGACTACTGGAAAAATCACAGTTTTGACTATATAGAACTTTTTCAGCAAAGTGATGTCTCTTGTTTTTAATAGGCCATCTAGGTTGGTCATAGTTTTCTTCCCAAGGAGCAAGTGTTTTTTGGTTTTTGTTTTTTTAATTGCATGTAATGACTCCTGCTCAATTATTGAGCTAAATTTACATTAGTAGGATAAACCACACTAGATCGTGGAGTACTTAAATAGATAGGTAGGTAGATAAACTGATAGACAGATATAGTTCAATTTGTTAAAAATTGTTTAGAATTTTTGCATCTGGATTCATGAAAGATATTTGTCTGTAACTGTTCCTTTTTGTCTGTTTTTATTAGGGTAATCCTAGGAAAATGAGGTGAGAGCTATTCACTCTTCCAATTTTTCAAGGTTTCTTTTACAGAACTGGCATCAATTTTTCTTTAAATATTGTGTTCACTCTACTGATATAAGGAATATTCCTTAGGGTAAGTGTTTGAAAAAGGCACTTAATTTCTTTAGTAACCTCTTCCATTACTAATACATGTATCTTTTGTCTCTCTTTTTCCTCTCTGATTTATCTGGCTAGATGTTTGTCAATTTCATTAATTTTTCCCAAAGAACTGGCTCTTTGTTTCATTGATTTGTCTATTTTTTGGTTTATTAATTTCTACTCAGATCTTTATTCTTTTCCTTCTCCTATGATTTTCCTATATCCTCCTTTTCTAGTTTCTTACATGACTGCTGAGGTAAATGACTTGAAAAGATATTTTTGCTTTTCTAATATAGGCCTTTAGAATTATAGATTATTTATTTCTTAAGTATTTCTTCAGCAGATCCTATGTATTTTGAAATATTGTTTTCATCTTTCATTTAAAGTATTTTATAATTTATTTTCAGTGTAGTTTTATCAGTTGCCACTTCATGTGTTTTGGAATTTGGTTTATAGATATGTAATGATTTAGGACTGTTATGTCCTCTTGATAGACTGACCACTTCATCATTATGATAATATACATTTTTATTCTGAAATATATATACTTTGAGGTTTCCTTTGATTAGTGACAGCATGATATAATTTTTAACGCATTTACTTTTAACTAAATTAGTTACTTTTAATAAATTCAAAGTCCATTTTTAGGTAGCAAATAGTTTGGTCTTGCCTTTTTAAATTCAATCTGACTTTTTTTGCCTTTCTATTGGTTTTTCGCATACTGGAAAACAACTTGGCAGAGTTAGTTAACATAAGTTTGAAAGCATGGCTTAGAAATCCCAGAGCAATTCGGAGTGAGATTTTTATTGTAATACTGTCTGGTAGTAGGAGTAGGTGCAATCTAGGGGCCCACTATTGAGGACAGGATGAGCAAAGGAGAGCACAAACTATGAAATACTCTGAAGTGTTCAGAAGCTAAGAAACCACTTGTATGAAAAGTAGTGTGGCTACATGTTTAAGAAATGTTGAGTAAAAAGTATGACATAGAAAAATATTGATATCAAAACTCCACTTATATATATTCACAATCATACCAAGCTATACATTTTTAAAGAATTCATAAAAAACACAAGGATACAGATTAAACACTTAGGAGAGTCAGGAATATGCATGAGAGAAAATAAACAGATTCATAAATAATATGCTACTACTAAAGTAAAATTAAATAATTCTTTACTCCTAGGATCCAAAATTTTTAAAAACTGAATTAAAATTAAGACTGAAAACTAAAGTTCTGTGGATTCAAGTATGCCTAATATTTTAATACAATTTACTGCATACCATTTAGGAAATAAACCTGTTTTGAAGCAAGTATTTATAAGACAGGAGGTATACTTGTGAAGTTATTGATTGTTTATTGCCCTCTAGAGTATGCTCACATTCATTAGCATGGAAATCAGCTCAGTAACAATTAATAAAGAAATATATTTAAGTGCCATATGTTTCTGTTAATTCATGCATGCCACTGCAATTATCAAGAAATGTTAAGCAGAGATCAGACAATTACTGATCCTAGTCAAAATTACAAAAGTCAGACTTCATAATAAACTGAAGTTAGATTATGAGTTTGGATTTTAGTCATGTCTAGACAATTTCCAAAACAGCCTTTCTTAATTATCCATACCCTATTCCTCTGATAAGAAATAAAAGGATGGTGGCAGAGCTAAGCCTCAAATACAACACGTTTCCTTATTCTGAATCAGTCTTCACTAGCCGTGTGTTTGATGGATCTGAACTTTAAAAATCGACCATTTACACAATGTTTTATGTCAAAAAAATTTCAATTAACACAACAACTACAACCAAGGCCTTTGTGAGGAGAAGGACAGCCAGGGCTGCTGCTGACATGGTACAGCTTGCACAGTGCAGTTTGTGGGGGCACCATTCACCTCTCTGTACCATAGATGTGTATGCATATGACAATTTTTAGCAAATGGCAGTAAATTCTCTAGAGAATTGGGTGATTTATTCTAATACCCACATAAATGACATTCAGCTGAGCTCATGAAGGCAGCATCTCCAATTTAAATGAGGTATTGAGATGCTATTCCCCTATACTTACCACCTTCCTCAACTCACTTTTCTTTTCCTCTCTTGCTTAATTCTGAAAAGCAAACAGACCTTTTCCCGTCTCTCCTGGATAATCTGGTACTTACGTGAGCAAGTAACTGTTTCTACTCTTTGTAGCACAGTTTCCACCCCATCATTCTTGGTCATAATAGCAGAATGTCAAATGTAAGACTCTCACATAAAACTAAATATAAATAAATTATAAATTTCACCCATAACCCAAATCAAATGAACAAACAGGTAAGGAAATAAACTACCTAAATGTTAATACATTTGTGATGTAGTTTGCACTTAATTTTATGAATTTAATAAATGCTTGCCCAAGACTGGTAGCACAGTGCCCTGGTGTGAATGTTTGGGGGTGTGTGTGTGATATGTTGTATCCAAGTTGCTCTGAGTTCGTCCTCTGCTTTTACCAAAACACTCATTAGTCATTTCTACTTCACTCCAGAGGAGCCTTTAGGCTTTATTTCGAGAGTAACTGTGTTGGGGACCTCAAAGTCCACTGTCAAGTTGCATGCTTCTCTAGAAGAACTCATAGAATTCAGGAAAGCTGTTACATTTATGGTTATGGATTATTACAGTGAAAGAATACAGATCAAAATCAGAAAAGGAAAAAGATGCTTATGGTAGGTCCACCGGATACGAGGCTCAGGCTTCCAGTCATCCCCTCTCAATGGGGTCTCATGGATAGCATTCAGTCCTCCTGGCAATGATGTGCCACAACACATATGATATGCTGCCAATCAGGCAAGATCACTTGAGCTTTGACTTCCAAGATTTTTATAGGAGGTCAGCTACTTAGGTATGTGGCTCTAAGATGACTGACTTCAGCTATTCAGAAGTCAAAGTGATACAGCATGATCCGTAGCCCCAGAAGTACAAAAAAATAAAATAAAAATAAAAAGGCATTCACCATAAATTACAGTGTTAGTATAAATCATCACACATGCCAAGATCTCAAATACACAGACTCTCTTATCAGTCAGGATATGCCAGGGGCTCAGATCATCTCCCAGGAACTGTTCAATGGCCAGTCCTGAAAATCCTTTGGAATGTTAAGCGTTATCATTCCCAGCAGGAAACTTCCAGAAGAACAGGCACTCGAAAGTGTGATTTTTGTTTTCTCATTGACACAGATAGTCTTAAATCTTCCAGTACCCAGTGATCTACACTGAGTACCCACTCTTGGAACCAATCATAACTGTGCTTTCTGCCTCCACTAGCAATTTGGATGTAATGGCGGAATGTTTTGGCTCAATCTGATGGCAAGCTTTCAAGTGAGGCTGCTGATTATTACACCACAGTTCAACTCTGGGTGATAGTGCACACAAACATAGCCTTTCCATTATGCCCATAACATTTGGCAGGACACACAGGTGCAGGTAGGCTGTTAACAGAAAGAAGCCATTATCACTCACAGTTGATCCTGAGCACTGAGAGGCCAGGATGGGGGACAAAACCTCGCCTTCCTCTTTACTCCTGCCTTCTTTTGATTTATATGTACTCTCTACTAATGGGAATACTGGAAGCCCTTGATTTCTTCAACTCCTCCTCTTTTCTTTGACCTCTCTGGCTTCTGCATGGAATCCAAGCTTCACCCTGATCATGGCTAGTTTAGTTGATGGCACTGAACTAGGATGTCCCCTTATTCTGAAATCAGTATATCAAATAATCCCTCATGGCCTCACAGAGAGATACATTTACTTTTAGTTTTCCTGTGATCACTATAAAGGACCTTAACATTCAAGAAATAACCAGGACAGAAAATTCACTCTAGCTAATACTGAATTCTACTGTGCACTTGTGTCATATCTTTTATGTATTTTATGCTGCAAACAATTCCAGAGACTATAAGAAGGGACAAGTGAAGGAGAAAGAAAGCACTGTTTTGTTCTATGTATATTTTATTGTCATGTTTCTGCCAGATTTTAAAGCACACGTCATGCCTGTGTTTACAAGCATACTGTGTATGGTATATATGATACATCCAAATGCACATAAATGGAAAGAGAAAATATATCATATGAATTGCACATTTTCTCCTTCACAGTTCAGAACCTTTCTCCTGCAGTTTATAACCTACAGGCTTAAACATATTTCTCTTCTTGAGGATAGGGGATACAGGCATCATCTATATAAGTTGTCATCACCATATGGGTTGGATATCCTCAACAGTCTATTTGTCTTTATTTGTGGAACCATTGGTATTAACTGGAAACTTACTAGAAACACAGACTTGAAGATTTGCATACAGACATATTGAATTGAAAACCCTGGAGAGAGTCCTCAGCAGTTTTGGTTTTATCGAGTCCTTCAGGTACTTCTGAAGCACACTCAAATTTGAGAGGCACTGTCTCAGAGAATGAGGAAAAGAAAAGTGAGCATTACTTTAGGAATTTGAAACTGTGGATAAATGTTATGATGGTATTTTATGCTTGAGAAAACTAAACATACATCATAGAGGTAATTTATGGTTCTGATAGCAGATACAACTAGAAAACACAATGGATGATAGATACAGATAATATGGTCCCAGTCAGAGAAATGTTTGCTGCTTTTACTAAAATGTGTTCCTTGTATTAAATAAAGCAGCTGACCTATATATAGTAATTTGTGATTTGGGAGAGTAACATCTGGTGGGTGGGAACATGATTTGGAAGGGATCTGATCATTGAGCTTCTCCTTCTGGTCATTTTCCTGAATGTCAGTTATGTTTAAATACGCCAGTGAAAACGCAGCTCTACTTCATATGTAACAGGTTAGATAGCTTAGAGAGGGTGGGAACTAGCCAAAGTCAAGCTTGTTTCTGACATACAGGGGTTGTGTAAACATGCAGAGAGAGGATAAATTGCACATATAATACAATTTTGTCCTAGAGGATCATTTAGATTGCTTACGATATCTCCCATAAAAGGAAATAAAGCAAATGGTGTGGATAAGCAGCAGCCAATGTTTCCTTGGTGGCTCAGATGGTAAAGAATCTGCCTGCGGTGCAGGAGACCCAGGTTTGATTCCTGGATTGGGAAGATCCCCTGGAGAAGGAAATGGCTCCCCACTCCAGTACTCTTGCCTGGAGAATCCCATGGATAGAGGAGCCTGGCAGGCTACAGTCCATGGGATCTTAAAGAGTCAGACACAACTGAGCGACTTTCACTTTCAGACCTTCTTTTAATAACCCAGAGGACATGGACCTCTATCGTAAAATGGCTGAGCTTTAGCCCAGGAGATTAACATTATGTAGAAGGTTATGAGTATGGCTTCCACTTTTTGTTTAGTTCCCAAGTCCAAGAGAAGTTTCTTTGTTTGAAACTCACAAGGATGAGGAAAAATTGAAAAACATCCAACTCAGTTTTATAATATATTACATTATGCCAATATAATACATATGTATATTGACTCTGTTCTAATTATAAAATACAACTCTAACTCTGGACTCAAAATCCAGAAAATATGTAGAAGCAGGGAAGAATATTTTTCAATAAGCACATTCCTAATCTTAAAAAATATCTGAAAACAAGCTAAAATTGCTATTGGACATATTATACAAAATCTACACATGCCCAGCATATCAACTTGGCTATCTCACTGTCCTTTCATGAGGTTGTCAAAAAATATCCCTCCCAAAGATCTGGTCTTTATCCGTGGAGTTTGTGAATGTATTACCTTAAGTATGTGTTACCTTATGTGGAAAATAGGGCATTGCAAATGTGATCAAAGCTTTGGAGCTTGAGGTATAGAGATTAATATGGATTATCTGCATGAGCCCAATCTAATACATGAGTCCTTATAAGCAGAAAAACTTTCCTGGGTGTAGACAGAGAAAAATGTGACTTATGGAAGAAGGTCAGAGGGTTGTGATGTAAGAACCAGCCAGACTACCTGTTGTTGATTCTGAGATGCATGGACTACATCCAAGGATTGGAGACAGTCTTTTAGGAGCTAAGAGTGTACTCTTAACTAGTGGCCAACCACGAAATGGGGACCTCAGACCTTCCCTACAAGAAATTTAGTTTGGTAACAGGTGAATGAGAACAGAAACAGACTATCCTTAGAGCTTGCAGAAAGAAACACATTCTGACTGAATCATTGATTTTAGTACAGTAAGACCCATACCAGACTCTGACCTACAAGAACTGTAAGACAATAGAGTTGTGTTAAGTCCAGTTTATGGCAGATTGCTATGGCAGCAATAGAAAATTCATATACTTCATATGCAATATTGCAAAATTTTAACTCTAATATTCCTCTTAACGGAGAAGGCAATGGCAACCTACTCCATTATTCTTGCCTGGAAAATCCCATGGACGGAGGAGCCTGGTAGGCTGCAGTCCATAGGGTCACTAAGAGTCTGACACGACTGAGCGACTGAGCGACTTCACTTTCATACATTGGAGAAGGAAATGGCAACCCACTCCAGTGTTCTTGCCTGGAGAATCCCGGGACAGGGGAGCCTGGTGGGCTGCCATCTCTGGGCTCGCGCAGAGTCGGAGACAACTGAAGCAGCTTAGCAGCAGCAGCAGCATTCCTCTTAATTCAGATCTTCCCCCGAGTTTTCTGATCTCTGTAAATGGAGTCACCTTGTGCATACCCTTTCATCTGTTGTAGGCATACTCATCAGAGGACAAATAAAGGCTCTGTCAGAAAATGGGCAGGTCACTGACAATTCTGCAACAGGAAGAACCCACAAACTAGCCCCTTGCTGAGAGATGTGCAGCCCTGAACACAGGTACAAATGCAGGCCCATATATCACACGTCTGCATATCTAACTGTCATAAATGAGTGGAACAAGATCTTAATAGCTTTACCTTCTGATGTGTCAAATTTAGCTTCTTTAAGTCCAGGTATACCAGATATCCATTTAGAAATATCAAGTTCTTGGTGTTTCTGTGTTTATCTGTAGCAGTGGAAGGAATAACAGCACTGGCACAAATCCTAAAGTGTGAAGCTTAGAGAGGAGCTCTTCTAGCCTGGGCCAAGGATGGGTATAGAAAGTTTGAAAAAAAAAACAAAAAAGAAGGAAAAATGCTTAGTCTTCATGATTCTTACACTCTATTGGGTAGACAGAATTAAACAAGAAACGTAAGTAAAATATGAAGTGGTTTGTAAAGTCTGTCTATACCCAATTTCATTAGACATGGTCAAGGCTTTATCAAAGTGTTTCTGTTAGTTTTTCCTGCATAAGTGCTAAGTTGCTTTAGTTGTGTACAACTCTTTGCGACCCTATGGATAGTAGCCTTCCAAGCTCTTTTGTCTACCAGATTCTCCAGGCAAGAATACTAGAGTGGGTTGCCATGCTCTCCTCCAGGGAATCTTCCTGACCCAGGGATCGAACACGTGTCTTAATGTCTCCTGCATTGACCGGTGGGTTCTTTACCACTAGTGCCAGTGCAACAAATCACCACAAGCTTAGTGATTTAAGATCCACATTAACTATCTTCCAGCTTCTGTATGTCAGACATCTAGGCATGGCTTAATGTGTCTTCTGATCAGGGTTTCCCATGACTGCAATCAAGGAGTTGGCTGGGCTGAATCCTCCTCTGAAGGGTCAACTGAAGAAGAATCTGATTTCAAGCTTCTTATTGGCAGAATTCAATTTTCTTATACCTGTACGGTAGGGGATATGGATTGGATTTTGTCTTGCTGGCAGTAGGTTGGATGTTCTTCTGTTGTTCTAGAGGTCACCTATACATCCTAGAGGCTGTCAATAGTTTGTTATTATGAGGGCTTCTCCAACAAGGCTGGCTATTACAATAAGATTGCAGTTTCTCCTACCTCCAATCTCTGACCTTGGAAACATCCAGGGTGTCTTTCAGGGACATTCAATTATTTAAGTCAGGTAAATTCAGGATAGTCTCCTTTTGCATTAACTCAAAACAAACAGATTAAAAACCTTAGTTACATCTGCAATATTTATTTACTTCTCCACATTCTGTAGGTGGTATAAGGAAATTACACGTCTTGATTGCATTCAAAGGATTATACACAGAAGGAATACCACAGTACAGGGATCATAGTGCCAACCTACTATTTATCACATGAATATATGATGCAGTTACATTGTTCAGTGTTCTTAACAACACTTGGTACTATCAGTTTTTATTCATCTGTGGGATATGAATTGCTCAGTTTTAGTGGCTTTAGTTGTCATTAACTTAATTATTAGTCAGATTGCCTTTTTAGTTTCTCAATTTTATATTCTTCATTAAGATTTCCTTTTCATTATAATGCTTTCTTATGTTTTTATTCTTTCAGGTTTTTTTTATAGCTGTTTACTGTTTTAGATGGAGAAAATAGACAATTGCATGACATTAAAATGCATTTTCTGCCAATTTTTGCTGTGACTTTTTGTTTCTTTAACATTAATATAATTATAAATAATTAATCCTTTAATTTATGTTCTGTGATATTTGCATCACTTTAAAGAAATTTCTCATATACAAATTCATAAAGGGACTTCTTTTAAGTTTCAAATTTTATGTTACTATGTATAGTTTTTCTAACCCATCTGGAATGGTTTGCTTGTGAGTACAGGGATTTCTAACTATTTTTCCCATATATATGCCAATTATCAGATCTATTAATATCTATTCTATAATCACCCTTTCTCAATTTTTATTTCTATATTCCCTCAGCTATCAAGATTCCAACTGTGCCTAGAATTTTCTCTTTATCAGTGGAAAAATTTCACCAATAACACAATATATCATTTTTACAATATAATAAGTCAATTTTTAATATGTGTAATTTCCATTTTTCCTTCTATTTGACATTTTTGTTCTTAGAATTTCTTTTTAATACTATTGTAATATTAGTTTGTTTGCTTACATCAAAGCAGTTAAAATAAGACAGAGGATTTTTAAAATTCATTGCCTTTATAGACTAATGTAAGTATAATTGACTTTTTCATATTACATTTTCCTATACATGTATAAGACTGAAGCGACTTAGCAGCAGCAGCAGCATACACAATCAGGGGCTTCCCACGTGGCTTGATGGTAAAGAATCTGCCTGTGATGAAGGAGACCAGGATTTGATCCCTGAGTTGGGAATATTCTCTGGAGAAGGGAATGACAACCCTCTCCAGTATTTTTCCTCATAGAATCCCATGGATAGAGGAGCCCAGCAGGCTACAAGTCTGTGGGGTCGCAAAGAGTCGGACATTACTGAGCAACTAAACAACAACAGTTGAAGGAACTGTGGGGAAAAGAGGCTACCTGCCCACGGTCAAAGCAAATGAGGGCAGAGCTGAATCATATCCTGGTTATTTGAATTCAGCATCTGCACTTTCAGAGGAGTCCATGACAGAACATTATCAAAACATTTTCTCTAATGTTTAATTATCCATTTTTATGTTAACCCCATGCAATTTTTATGACCTCACTTTTTATCTGCACTACCTTTTCAGTGTCTGTGACTTATCGGTGCATGAAAACATTTAGAACATACATTAAAGTATACTTTCATAGTTGGTTGCAAAATGACTTAAATAGCATAAATGGACAAATATACAGACAGAGCTTATAAGTGATGTTTAAGAAACATGAGACATCCTCATTTAATAAGACGTGTCAAAGATACATAGTTGCCTGTCATAAGAACAATTAGTCAATCCATACTATCTGAAAGGTAGTTACAGTGGCAAATGTGTGTGTATATTTGGGACCATTAAAGAGATAGTAGGCAAATAATTTGCATATCTAATGGCAAATGTTCATTTCAAGTGTAAGAAAAACTTCTAAAATGCTCTGGAGAATTATTTTACTATAGTAAATAAGCTGATTGGAATTGATTGAAATGGCAAATTACTGACTGAAAATATGTCAAGAAAAACCAGGTTTTAAAGTCAGCTTTTCTGATATGAATAAAACAAGCTAAAACATAATAGCATAATTTTGGAAATTTGGAAATTAATCATTCCTTCTGGAAACAGACTAATAAGAGAATGCAAATTTATAGAAAATAAAATTATAAATGACTTGGAAAACAATAACAAAATTATATTGTCTTTACCCTAAACCAAATTTGCTTACAACTTAAAAGATTGTTGTATCTCTTTTTGCAGGTGGCACTAGTGGTAAAGAACCCACTTGCCAATGCAGGGGACATAAGGGACATGGGTTCGAGCTCTAGGTTGGGAAGATCCCCTGGAGGAGGGCATGGCAACCCACTCCAGTATTCTTGCCTGGGAAACGCCATGGACAGAGGAATCTGGTGGGCTACCGACCAAAGGGTCACAAAGAGTCTTATATAACTGAGAGGACTTTGCACGCACACACACTCATCTTTGTTGTTCTGTAGCAGCTGTAACTTTATTAGAACTAATACTTTTAAAAAAAATTACAAATAGACTGCCAGTAATTTTCTAAACTGCATTTTCCAAGTATACACTAAGTTACCTTTCATTATGTGACCAAGGATCATCGTCTATAAATCAGTCCCCAGAAATTAAAGATATGTAGAAATTTTTAACATGGAGATCAGAATGCAGTGTACTGAGTGTGTGTGTGTGTGTGTGTGTGTGTGTGTGTGTGTGTATAGTATGGAGAGAGAGCCAGACAGATATTAACAGAAAGATTGAGACAGAGACTAAGATACTGAGACAGAGTAAGACAAAAAGAGCACAATCTACATTCCTCGGATGGATATCTATAAATCTCTTCAAGCTTTAAGATAATCATATTTTTGTATGTAATTTTAGGATAACCTGTTCAGAACTAGGCTTCCCCTGGTCACCTTACTCACAGAAGCTAATGCTGTACTGTCCTAACTCCTCAACCCTTTTATACTCAATACCTGGAGCAGCATCACATAATGTAAAATAAATCAACACATATTAGAAGTTGTATAATTGCTTGTTTTATAAACATTTTTTTTTACACCACTCAATGTTCAGTAACCTATTATTTTCCACTACATGATCAGAAGAACATTGCACTTGTAAAAACACAGGAAACACATGAACTAAATCTTCTAAAATTCTCATGTAAGGTCCATTTCTTTTCATCAATCATTCACATTTTTCTTTACTAATAATTACAAAGTTAAACAAAACATGATGCATGATATATGGGTATAGTAAATATGATTTCAATAAATCTAAGAAAATTAAGAATCATCCCTTTTGGAATCTCCTGTCATTATTTGCTATACACAGATATGACTGAAAATATACATGATGTTTTGATGAGAAAAAAATTAAAATTTTAAATTATATTCTGTTATATGAGATCGAGTTTACCATTCACAAGATAGAGACAGACCAAGAAACAAGAGAGAGAAGAGAGATAATTTGGTTCAAATCTCTAATCATAGACAAAAATAAGACTGCCATAAACATTCAGAGAAATTTTTGACTTTGAATTAAACCAATAATTATAGAGTTCTCTAGTTATTGTGTATGTTTATCTCTCAGTCGTGTCCAACTCTTTGTGAGCCCATGGAATGCAGCTCACCAGGCTTCTCTGTCCATGGGATTCTCCAGTCAAGAATAATGGAGTAGGTTGCCATTTCCTTCTCCAGGGGAATCTTCCTGACCCAGGGATAAAACCACAGTCTCCTGAATTGCAGGCAGATTCTTTCCTATCTGAGCCACCAGGGAAGTCAATTTAATCATTGCCTAATCATTGGCTCCAAATGCTTAGCCAGTGATTAGACTGATTCTAATCATTGGCTTCCAATAAACCTCTTCTCCATGAGGTCTCATATTCAGGTTTGGTAACATTAAAATGCAGAGTTAATTTTTTTTCAAAGAATATTATTAATACCACTGTTTAATTATACTATTTTCATGCAAGGAAAGAATGTCATTGTTTACATTTGAGAAATGTGGGAAATGAGGTTGATACATGTGAGATTTCCTCATGCACATTCTAATATTACCAATATTGCTGCCCATCTAGGTTAATATTTTAATAATCTCTGAAAGCAATAGGCATTAAAATGATTTTTTTCTCAGAAAGGATTTATATATGAAAAACATTACCATGTTATAATATTGAGGTATTTGCTAAATCTAGTTCAAGTAAAAACCATTTTAGTAAGCACCAAACAGATTTATTTCTGCCTTATCGCCTAGATCAATTTATATATTTAAGCAAAATCATCCTAAATTAGTTGAGTAGAAAAAAATTCTTGATCAATATTATCAAAATACTGCTGTTTTCTAGGAAAGTTACCCCAGGTTAGCCTACAGTTTTATAAGTTGTGAATCCTATTCTGTAACCATTATTGCTGATGTTATTCTTCTGGGATGGTTTAGGTTCAAATGTCGGACTGAACTACCAAATCTTGGGTGGAATTACCAGAAACGTTTTTTCAATAATTAAGTCTATTAGATTCACTATATAATGTTGTTTTCTTTTTATTATGCAATTCAGAAAAGGCATAAGGTAATACCAAAAAGAGCAAAATAATGGTATAACAATATAGGTACACAAGTTACTCTACATGTAAAAGCTGAGAAAATAAAAGAAGCCAGGCATATAAAGGGGTTTGTTTAATTATCACTGAAAGCAGATTGACTTTGTTTATAAAAGTGAACTACACAGAAAATTTAAATTTCAGTTAACTATTACTTAACCATTTACTAGGTATCATGCAGTATCAAGGGATTTATGTAAGCACTTGAGTTTCATCCTCACAATGACCTTCAGGGTGTGAGTGGAACATCACAGAAAGAAGAACCTGAGGCTTGACAGGAGGCAGCCTGATAAAAGTCCTGGGTTAGACTTTAGCTACATGGCAACCCACTCCAGTATTCTTGCCGGGAAAGTCCCATGGACAGAGGAACCTGGTAGGCTACAGTCCACAGGGTCGCAACGAGGTGGACTAGACTGAGCGACTTTATTTTCACTTTCACTTTTCAGGTGTCCCAGGCAAGGCGTCTGGGTTCAGGTGTCCCAAACCCAAGATATTAACCACAACCTAGAATTCATGCTAGGAAAGCAGCACTGTATCACTCTGAAGAGTTGATTTTTTTTTTTTTTTTCTTCTTTTTAACAAAATAGACTTCAGTTTTAGGAGGGTAGTTGGTCCTTTATATCCACAACAAACACTAGTGGAATAACTATCAATTACTTCCTGAGAGGCACTGGAGAATTTACCTTTAGAACAGTGGTGTTAGATCAAAGAAGCGCCTCAGGCCACAACAATTACTTCCCCCTAGGAGGTCACAGTAAGCTTTTCTTCCCTGCAGGAGGCCTTTGAGGAAGAAGGATCCTCATGCTGGTACTTTCCCTACAGTGGCTACTTAAGATTTTTACTTCCGGTTCTGTAGAACTTCTTATGAAATACTTATCCACAGACAGATGCTTTTGGATAAACAGAGCCTGTATCTATTACTTCAAAGACTGTAAGCCAAACTGTTTTGAAGAAAATGACCACAAATGGTCATAGAGTCTTGCTTCTTAGACTAACATCAATAAAATGCTTTAACTTACAGTGATTTAGAACACTCAGTTCAGAAGTGCCGGTCAGAAGGTGAGATTTAAAATCAGGATTTAAGTTTTTGGTTATTTTACACTAAACATTCAAAGACCTGAAGCGGGCAGGAAAAAGTACTCCAGGAGGCAATTTTCTAATAAATTTGAACATAATGATGACTTGTATGCTTGTGTAAAATGTGTTGCATATAAGCCCCATATAGCTGAAGCTACAGATTGAAAGGAACATTTTTTTGGAATGCATGCTTTCTTCAAAGAACTTCCAAAATAATGTAGTAAAAGAGCATGAAATTAAAGTTGCTTCTAAATAAGCGTGCACAGTTTGCATCTGTTTCAGATCCTTTTAGCATTTTAATTTTGAAACTGTACATATACAATAGCTGATTAGAAATGGAAAAACCCAATCAATCAGCCAGCTGTTTTGATTGTACTGTGCCAGGTAGCTGTTTTCACTGATTTGTTTGTGAGTGCTGGTGTGTGTGGTTAACTGGCAGGTGATTAACAGTATCATCACAGTCTGAGACTAAACAATTTGTTTCAAAAATTAAACACTGACATATTTCTTAGATTGTGTGTTTAAAAATAACCACTCTGATTTTTCTTATCACTCCTTTAGTATTGTATTATTAGCTGACATAATTATTATTTGGTTATATTGTTAAACACAGTTCAGGTTACTATCCTAGGAGTCACCTTGCTTATATAATTTCAAAAATTTATTTATCTAAATCCCACCTAATTTCAAAAAATGTGAAAAAATACTACACATTAAACATGGAGTAATTAAAGCAGCAAAATATCATAATTATATATACAAACTCTACATATTTATAGGTTATTATCACCGGCAGAACGACAATTTTCTTTGTGCTTGCCCTCTGAAGGAAAGAATTCAGTTGAGTGTCATAGAGCAGTTTTAAGTAGCAAGAGTTTTATTCAGCAAAGGGAAAATATGTTCTTGAGAAAGCATGAGAGTGGGCTGTCTGGAAACAAATAAGAGCCCCTCAATGTGGTAGAGTTGGGTTTTGTTTTAAAGTGGAGGTCCCTCCCTATATCACATGTCATTTACCAAGTTGATTGACAACTTTAAGATA
Organism: Antilocapra americana; assembly: GCA_007570785.1. Lineage (NCBI taxonomy): Eukaryota > Metazoa > Chordata > Mammalia > Artiodactyla > Antilocapridae > Antilocapra > Antilocapra americana. The sequence goes on from ML663566.1 coordinate 4,567,453, forward strand.
TATAACTTTTCTCCTAGTAAGCAGGTGTTTACACATAAACACCCAAGTGAAACCCATGGATGGGGGTGAAAACTACAATGCTAATTTATTATAACTATAGCATATGAACCCTGGTTCACTTCGAGTCACTGTTTAGATCTTGGTGTACTTAGGCCAACCTCTGCTGGCGGCTTTATCTTGCAAGGTCCTGACACGGCTGGAAAACTAGCAGTGGTCCATGACCACACAAGGGAGGATCTCTGGGTGTGTTTGGATCACCAGTGCCCAGGTGGGGAGGAAAGGACAACACTGACGGACAAGAGGAGCCGTTATTATAAAACAAAGAACTCAAATACTTAATCGATTGAGAGCAATGGATACAATTAAGCAGATTAAGATGTGAAGGATCATCTAATACTTAATAATGTTTGAAACCCAGTATTATATGTGAATATTGTAGATGGATTTCACATCAGCAATATGCTTCTTTCACTTGAAGTTATTACTTCAGTCACATGCTTGACTTGTACTTCCATTCACTTATGTGTCCTGTTTTCACACAGAGATATTAATAATCCAGAAGTCTGCTCTCCCAGATGATACACAAGTCACTTTCGTCATAGGACAGTAAAGTGCTTGCCTACAATACGGGAGACTCGGGTTCAATCCCTGGGTTGGGAAGATCTCTTGGAGAAGGAAATGGCAACCCACTCCAGTCCTCTTGCCTGGAAAATCCCATGGATGGAGGAGCCTGGTAGGCTACAGTCCATGGTATCGCAAAGAGTCGGACACAACCAAGCAACCTCACTTTTTTTCTTTTCTTCCAAGAAGGCTCTCTACCTTCTGGAAGGAAGGGAGGCAGGCAGGTAAGAAGGAAGGCTGGATGCTCAATCTGTGCTCTCAGTCATCTGTCTTCGTCTTTCTTCCTTCCAGATTGTTTACTGGGATAGACTAGGTTCATGATGATTTATTAATGCAAGGAAAATTATTTTGCCCTAGCATGAATTATTAAGGATTCTGTCAGTTCAGTTCAGTCACTCAGTCGTGTGGGACTTTTTGCGACCCCATGAACCACAGCATGCCAGGCCTCCCTGCCCATTACCAACTCCCAGAGTTTATCCAACCCCATGTCCATTGAGTTGGTGATGCCATACAACCATCTCATCCTCTGTTGTCCCCTTTTCCTCCTGCCCTCAATCTTTCCCAGCATCAGGGTCTTTTCAAATGAGTCAGCTCTTCACATCAGGTGGCCAAAGTATTGGAGTTTCAGCTTCAACATCAGTCCTTCCAATGAACACTGAGGACTGATTTTCTTTAGGATGGACTGGTTGGATCTCCTTGCAGTCCAAGGGACTTTCAAGAGTCTTCTCCAACACCACAGTTCAAAAGCATCAATTCTTTGGCGCTCAGCTTTCTTTACAGTCCAACTCTCACATCCATACATGACTACTGGAAAAACCATAGCCTGGATTAGACAGACTTTTGTTGAAAAAGTAATGGATCCCGGACATCTAGGCAAAAGATCATGTGAAGTAGCCAGTGGCAGCGGGGGCAGGGAGAGGGGGACCAAAACAAAAAAAACAAGGAACTTGCAGTGATGTATCTGCATTGACAGCAATCATGTAATATCATGTTACATGATTGCTCTCATGTAAAATACATTCCAAAATGCATTTGGATGGAGTTACATTTTTTTCCTTTTAGTTTTCTTTTGATGTCTAAATATTTTATTTTAGGGTTGCCTAACTAAATATACACAAGGACCAAAAATATTTTTTAAAAATCTAGAGTAAACTATTCACCTGACCTGGAACCATCCCTGTGATTATTCTGCTGCTTAAAATTTCATTAGCAATCTGTGTCCAGCTAATTCAAACAGCTCTTTAAAGTTCAAAGACCTTTCAAATCACCTAAAGTCAAGTAAATACACCCCTGGCTTAATATGTAAATGAAGAATACTTGATTGTTTCCCTTGAATATATTTCTTCTTCATTCATATAGGAATGGTCTGTGGAAATAATATAAATATGAATTTATATTCAGTATTTATTTTAACCTAATTTCATTTTGACATAAGTTACACTGTAACATGTAATAGTTTGTTGCCTTCATAATTTGTTTAGTCACTCGGTCATGTCTGACTCTGAGACCTCATGGACTACAGCATGCCATGCTTTCCTGTCCTTAATCATCTCCCTGAGCTTATTCAAACTCATGTCCATTGAGTAGATGATGCCATCCAACCATCTCGTCCTCTGTCACCCTCCTCTCCTGCTTTCAGTCTTTCCCAGCGTTAGGGTCTTTTCTAATGAGTCAGCTCTTCCCATTATGTGGCCAAAGTATTGGAGCTTCAACTTCAGCTTCAGCATGAGTCCTTCCGAAGAATATCTAGGGTGGATTTCCTTTATGATTTACTAGTTTGATCCCCTCACTGTCCAGAGTATTCTCTGGCACCACAATTTGAATACATCAGTTCTTTGGTGCTTAGCTTTCCCTATGATCTAGCTCTCACATTTGTACATGACTAGTGAAAATCATAGCTTTGACTAGACAGACCTTTGTTGGCAAAGTGATGTCTCTGCTTTTTAATAAGCTGTCTAAGTTTGTCATAGCTTTTCTTCCAAGGAGCAAGTATCTTTTAATTTCATGGCTGCAGTCACAGTCCACAGTAATTTTGGAGCACAAGAAAATAAAATCTGTCACTATTTCCACTTTTTCCCATCTTTTGACATGAACTGATGGGACCAAATACCATGATCTCAGTTTTTGAATGTTGAGTTTTAAGCTAGCTCTTTCACTCTCTTCTGTCACCTCTTTCATCAAGAGGCTCTTTAGATCCTCTTTGCTTTCTGTCATTACAGTGGTATTACCTGCGTATCTGAGATTGTTGATACCTCTCCCGGCAATCTTGATTCCAGCTTGTGCTTTATCCAGCCCAGAATTTTCCATGATCTATTCTGCATATAAGTTAAATAGGCAAGGTGACAGTATATAGCCTTGATGTACTCCTCTTCCAATTTTGAGTGAGTCCCTTGTTCCATGTCCTGTTTTAACTGTTATATCCTGACCTGCATACAGGTTTCTCAGATAAGGTGGTCTGATAATCCCATCTCTTTCAGAATTTTCTACAGTTTTTTGTGATCCACACAGTCAAAGACTTCAGTGTAGTTAATGAAGCAGAAGTAGATATTTTTTCTGGAATTCCCTTGCTTTTTCTATGATCCAACAAATATTGGCAATTTCATCTCTGTTTCCTATGCCTTTTCTAAATCCAGCTTGTACTTTGGAAGTTCTAAGTACACATACTGTTGAAGCCTTAGCTTAAAGGATTTTGAGAATTACCTTACTAGCATGTGGAATTAGTACAACTGTATTGTAGTTTGAACATCCTTTAGCACTGCCTTTATTTGGGATTGGAATGGAAACTGACCTTTTCCATTCCTGTGGCCACTGCTGAATTTTCCCAATTTGTCAGCATATTGAGTGCAGCACTTAAATAGCATCATCTTTTAAGATTTTAAATAGCTCAGCTGGAATTCCATCACCTCCACTAGCCTTGTTCATGGAAATGCTTCTTAAGATTGGTGACCATGGTTGCAATCTTTTCACAATCTGACTGTGTAAGGACCTACTTCCAATGTTGTGTGAACCCCGGCACATCTCAGTCCCTTGTCAGGAACATCTGTCCATACGCTCACAGAGTATCCTCATAATATGGCTACTAGCTTCCCCCAGAGTAACTAACTCATAAGAGAGAGAGAAAGAGGGGAGGGAGGGAATATAGGAGGGAAGGAGAGAGAGAGGGAGAAGGAAGGAAAGAAATGACTCAAAATGAGAAGCTTTAGTTACTTCAGAATATAATTCAGAAGTGATATTACATAGTTTCCATCATATTTCATTCTCCAGAAATGAGCCATTAAAACCAACCTACACTCAAGTAAAGGGGAATTAAGCTTCACCTCTTGAGGGGAGAGGTATTTAAGAGTTTCTGGATACAGCTTTGAAATTACAACAGTGTATTTATCTTTAAAATATCTTCGTATGCTAGTTATGAAAATCAAATAAAAATTATGTAGCCATTGTTATTAAAACATACAAAATTTTAAAAGTACACTGTTTTCACTTATAGTACTTCAAGGAATTAAACTAACTTGAATTCAATGCTGTCTTGGTTATGAAGCAGTCTTTGTGGTGATCCATTTATTTGTCCTGTCTATCCATATAGCTAAGTTAGGCAACTCGATAAATATCAATACTTTGAGTGTTATGTTTGCCATCTTCACCTACACAGTGTGTCCAAAGTGTCTGAATCACAAATTCTCCCTTCTCACCTCAGTTTTTGAGACCACTGTTTTTAGAAAGCAATAAGTCATTCCCTTGGTTTTGTGGTATCAAAATTTCCAAATTGTTTGTATAACTGGACAGCATACTGATGAAATGCAAAGAGTGGAAGATAGACCATTTATCCTTTACTTCCCTTCTTGGAAAAAGTATTCAGGACTAATAGAAATACAGATACTCCTAGTAGTCAAATGCAGGCCTAGGCCCTTCTGCCTTTCGTTACAATGTTTTTTCAATCTTCATGAAGCATTTTTTGTGCTATATTCTGATGTTTATGAAAAAGAAAAAGGTTTAATATCCTTGGATATGTTCTATTTGCAACTTCTGAGACTTTCTTTCTGTGAGTCGCTGTACTCTGACACAAAAGCCAAGCTAATGCTCTTTTTAATGGTTGAGTAAGGCTGAAAGTATTCACATCAATTTCCCATTGCCACAGAATGATCTGGGTCATGACAATCTACAAGCCAAGTTACTAGACCATTACTAAACTACCGTCGCATAAGGATAAGTTAGCAAGTTTGACCTTTTAAACCAAACTGCAAAATGTTCTTTTGATTAAAGTCTACAGCAGTCCCCTGAGAACCCCAATGCTGAATGTTAGGGATTTAACACAACACTGAGATCTTGGCAGATAAATGTACCTTTACTCATAAGCTTTTCAACTCACACGCAGCTTTAAATTCCGTGCTCTATAGAATTACCATTCTGTGCTTAGTTTATTTTGAAGGAAGTTACATTCATTTCCAAGGTGAGGACTCATGACCAGGAAGCCAATTTAACCCAAAGAAGTAAAAGCTTTATTCTTTCTGAGGAAATTAGCTATTTAAGGATAAATACTCTAATCTGTCCTTTCAACCTACGTTTATGGGTAATTTCTGGCCACTGTTGAATACTTTTCTGATTTCTCTCTTGAATATTCTTCCTGCCTTTTCGGTATTCTTCCTTTCATTCTTAACTCCTAATTCACCTACACAGAATGAAAGCTCATTAAACCTTTTGTCATTCTAAATTTTGCACACTGCCATACTCAGTAGGTATTTCTAATCTAGCCATATATTTTTGTATATTTTATTTATAATGTTGCCTTTGTCATAAATCTAAACTATACATTGTAAAGAGTAGTTTTACTGTTCACGCATGTGAATATTTTTGTTTTCACAATTTGATGCTTTCTGGCTAGAAAATATATTAGTGAGATAGAAAGTACACATGGATAGCCTTTTAATTAATCAGTCTTCCACAAAAACAACATGAAAGTGTGAATAAATGTTGTTTCCTCTTTTTAACTTGGGAAAATCAGTTGTGTAAAATCTTATTCAGACTTGAATAACGTTAGTTCTTCAGAGTTAATGAAAAGTTTTTCAGCAATTTTGGTTGATATGTAGGTAGAATTACTTTGTGGTCTATTCACTTATGTTGTTTTCCTTTCCCATGCTATATTTGCTTAATTATATGTAGTTATATCAAAGAATGTTTTCATGTATGACAACTATATTAACCACCTACTCCAGTATAGTCTTGCCTGGAGAATCCTACGGACAGAGGAGCCTGGTGGGCTACAGTCCATGGGGTCATGAAGAGTCGGACATGACTGAGTGACTATACTTTCACTTTCACTAAACATTAATTAGGAGATATTTACTGAATTTGTATTTAATTTTTACTAATATAGATTTTCCTCCACCTAAAATGGGGCTACATCCCAATAAATCCACCATAAGTTGAAAACATCTTAAATCATAAGGTTTTGAATATACTTTACCTAACATCTATGTTAGGTCTAGCATGTTTAAGTCTAGCATACCTTAAACATGCTCATAACAATTATATTAGCCTGTGCTTGTGTGTTAAGTTGCTTCAGTCCTGTCTGACTCTTTGAGACCCCCCTGGACTGTAGTCTTCCAGGCTCCTCTGTCCATGGGATTCTCCAGGCAAGAATAATGGAGTGGGTTGTCATCCCCTCCTCCAGGATAGCTTCCTGACCCAGGGCTGAACCCATACCTCTTCTGTCTCCTGCATTGTCAGGCAAGTTCTTCACCACTGGCACTACCTGGCAGTTAGGTAAAATCATCTAACATAAAGTTTATTTTATTATAAAGTACTGAATATTTCATGTAATTTATTAAATACTGTACTAAAAGTGAAGAGCAGAATGGCCGTACTGGTCCAGAATGGTTGTTCTGTTGTTGACCCTCATGGTCTTGAGGTGGAATGGGAGCTGTGACTTTCTGGTTCTGCCTAGGATCACAAGAGAGGATAAGACTGAGGTCCCCAACCCAGGAAAAGATCAAAATTCAGAATCCAAAGTGTATTTCTGCAGACTATTAGGTATTGCTTTTGAACAATCATAAAGTTGAAAAATGGTAAGTCAAATTATTCTAAGTTGGGGACCATCTGCAATATTTTTTCTTTCAAAGTCTAGTAGTCCTTTGTGATTTATGCTTCTGCCAAAATTGCCTCTATCATATTTTATTACTTAGTTCATTTTATCTCAGGAGTCTTCCTGCTTCACTGAACTTTACAAATTTTTCAAACTCTGCTATTTGATATGTCAGGAGATCCTCAGAATTTTCTCAAGAGCTACTTCCATAAATAAGGGACAAAAGAGGGCAGATAAATAATCAAATTGCAGGATCATATTTAGCATCCATCTTAGTATTTCTTCTTTAATCTATTTTGGATATGAGGGTATCAGAACAGGTTTTAATTTGCTTTGGAGGTGATGCCTAAATTTATCTGGTAACCATTGCTCTGTGGAGGATTATACATATTTTGATCTACTGAATGTTCCAACTTTAAATGGCCCCTATATTTGTACTATTGACTAAGAAGGTCAATGATTATCCTCATAGGTATCATGGTGAACCTGACTTTTCCACTACTTGCATTTATCAATATAAAATATATCATATGCTACAGAGAATGGAAAGTATGAACCATGCTAGAGAGAAGGTAAAGGTCCTACTGGCCCATGCATAAGAAATTAATTTTAAGGGGGCTTAGGCAAAGTACATGGCATTCAAGAAGTATAGGTTAGATCAGTTAAAAATCATCCAGTAGGTAAGATCAGCAAGAACCAGCAGAAATGATGGAACTTACATATTCTGACTGATTACTAATTTGACTGCTTCCATCTGTACTTAATATTCTTTGACCTAGGTAGAGGCAAAGATAGAAGGAGCATGTAACATTTTTTCCATCTTTTTACAAATGGGCAGAATTTTTCTCTTTCAAGGGGGTGAAGCATAGATCAATCATTAAAGCTGAGGCTTGATTGACCTTCATATGTCACATTATCAATGGAAATACTTCCATATTTGAGAAACTGCTTGACTATCAGACTTAGTTCTCTAATGTGTTGTTTTTCTATTTCTGTTTTCCATAAAAGAGGATGGATCTAGGACTTAATCAGTTGTTGCTTTATCTACATGCTCTAGGACTTTTTTCTTTAAATAGAGGTAAGCCAAACCCAACTTTATGTTGCAACGTAAGAGCTGAGGGAGAAGGAGAAGCTGGAAATGTTGAAAAGATAATCAAAGAAGTGGGATCAACAGAGGAAAGGTTAGCATTGCAAAGTAATAGGGATACTTTAGATGAGACTCAAATAATATTGGAGTTGAGTGTGAAGGGGTAGATTTAAAGATAGAGAAGATGGCAGGTTGTATAGTAGTGTTTGCCTGATGGTGTTACTCTCAGTAAAGTGGAAATCAAGGCACTCTATCAAAGGATGGTGGAAAGCTGAGCTTGGAAAAAGAAAAGTTAAAACTTTGTTCCATTCAAAGAAAACTATGAAATCAACAGAACAAAAACTCATACACACAAAAAAAGGAATGAAAGGACAAATCAAATCAGTCAGGAACAACCTGTCTTAGGTCAGGTAAAAACTATGGTCATTAATTTTCTCTATTAAGTTAAAATATAGAGTGGAGATGTTGGGTCATCTGCTCTGTGTACAGATAGAATAGGAGGGAGAGAGAAGGTGATTTTCTTTGAAAAAAAGTACTTTGGTTACTGCCTGGATAAATCATTGACTCTATTTTTATACTGCTTATTTTAATACTGGAGAGACAGGAATTTGTCTTTAGAGAATGTTAAAATGATACAAACAATAGGGAATTTGAATAGATCTCACAGTTAAGGGAATGATGGTAAAAGAAAAATAAGCTTCTATACTTGTCACTTTTCATCACCTGCAGCTGCTAATGTCCTTTCATTTTGTGATTATGATACCCATTTTTAGGGCATTTCTGCTTTCATTTTTTAATTCCTCATGGATCACAATCATTAACAGCATTGGTCATTTTTCACCACACTTTGAAAACATAAAATTTTCAGTACTTTAGTTTTCTATATTTTCTAAGTTGAAACAGTAACTATATATATACATATATATATATATGACTTATATATATATATGACATATATATATATGACTTAATAGATATATACATATCACACACATATGACTTAATATGATAAAGTAAACTATACCTTTATGAATTTTAAGATTTTAATTAGCCTGGAATTTCCAGAGAGATCTTTATCTATAAAATGCTCAAGCGAGCTACCAAAAGCAAAACCCTATAGTTACAGTTCCAATTAAAGGACATAGTAAGTGATATTTATAATTCTGAATCTGTTTGAGGGAAGAATGGTGAATGCCTGCTTCAACAGCACAACTCCTTTGGTTTGTTGTTGTTAGTTGCTAAGTCATGTCTGACTCTTTCGTGACCCCATGGACTGTAGCCCTCCAGACTCCTCCATCCATGGGATTCTCCAGGCAAGAATACTGGAGTGTGTTGCCATCTCCTTCTCCAAGGGATCTTCCTGACCCAGGGATCGAACCTGTGTCTCCTGCATTGGCAGGTGGATTCTTTACCAATGAGGTACCAGAGATTATGTATATATATATACACTATTTTAAAATGTTTTAACTTTCATGATCTTATATGAATGTCACTACAGTCTTTGAAGTTAAGAAAACCAGGTAGTATGAATCTAACTAGGTCACTATTTTATCCTGGTACATGTTGAACAAAAAAGACCAGATCAGTGTATTTCCTTGCATTCATTTTGTAATAGTGCTCCCACCTCAATTCAATTCCTTTTCTTCTGTGGTGATTTCCACAGGATGAATCACAATGTGTTCAGGATATATTACTCTGTCATAACATACTGGCATTCCTGTTTAATTTTTTAAAGAGTTATGCTTCTTGAATAGTTATTTGCAAGCTCTAAAAACTGATGAGAAACAAACTGCATTCAATTTTTTACCCATAATTCTAATGTGCTTCTGTTTCATCTCTTTAAGGAGAGAGCTATGCTGGAATAAAGCAAGAAACATTCATCACAGCATCATGGTTAAGGCATAGACTTTTTCTCAGAGAACTTATGTGGATCATCCCAACCAACCTCTTTTTATCATTAGAGACAGTGATTTCACTTGTGATAAGGGAATGGAATGTTTCTCCCGCACTGTATTCTAAGCACTGCCCCAGTTCTACACTATTCTTAGCAATTCACCTTTCTAAAAGGCACAATGCCAGCCTGAATGTAAATATCCATGTTGATAAACTAGACCTGCAACATCATTTGTCTTATTCTGTCCCTAAAATATTTAGATCAGTAGTGTTTAACCATGATGAGTTCATTTTCCTTCAATCTAAATATAGCTAGAACTTTTTCTTCCAAAATGCACAAAGATATTAAAATACAAGAACAGAAGACAAAGCAATCCAAACACCTTTATGCCAGCTTTTCCTTAATTGTGTAATTAATGCTCGGGGCAGATGTACTAGCTTTGTGTTAAGGATATCAATCATTGAACGACTATCACTGAAGAGCGCAGGCAAGAAACAGGCTTTATAATCAGACAAACCTGGGTCCTAACCATGCATCATCCACTATTTCTAGAGTTGTATGTAATCTCAGTGATTGTTGGTTTTCACAAACGAAAGCAAACAGCAAAATTATTAATATACTTACAGGGTTATTTTAAAGATTAAATGTATTGAATGTATTAAGGAGGATCTCAGAATATTTGTGAAGTGAAATATTAGCATGACTTCTAAAATGTTACTTCAAAGATATGTATATCTTCATTGTAATTTTCTGCTCTATGCAACAAATCAACCACCTTACTGGTTTGAAACGAAGCTCATTTATTAACTTGTACTTTCTGTAAGGTAGAATCTGGGCTGGCTAGGCTGAGCTCTCTGCTCAGGATGTCAGGAGGTAGAAATTAAGGAGTCGGCTGGGCTGCAGTCTTACCTGGAGGCCTGTCCAGGGAAGGATCTGCCTCTAAGGTCCCTTAGGTTTTGACAGAATTCATTTCTTTGTGGTTACAATAATCACAGCAGTTGGTTTTCTTAAGGGTAATGATGAAGACTGAATGTTTCAGTTATTTTGATTCTCTAACTAGAGGCAAGGCCTGGGCCTTCTTTGTTATTTTTTATATTAATTAATTTATTTTAATTGGAGGCTAATTACTTTACAATATTGTAGTGGTTTTTGCCATACATTGATTTGAATCAGCCATGGGTGTCCATGTGTTCCCCATCCTGAACCTGCCTCCCACTTCCCTCCCCATCCCATCCTAGAGACAAGGCCTAGGCCCTCTTTAAAAATTGTTTATTTGGCCAGTCCTCTGGCTAAGGGCAATCTCTCTTTTAATTAACTAAAAAAACCCAAAAAATAACAACAGCGATTAGAGGCTTTGCTTCCCCAGTGGCTCAGTGGTAAAGAATCCACCTGCAGTGCAAGAGGTGCAAGAGATATGGTTCGATCCCTGGGTGGGGAAGATCCCCTGGAGGAGGGCATAACAACCCACTCCAGTATTGCTGCCTGGAAAATCCCATGGACAAAGGAGCCTGACAGGCTATGGTCCACGGGGTCTCAAAGAGTTGGACATGACTGAAGCAGCTTAGCACACACGCAAGCAAGAAACTTTAATTATATCTACAAATCCCTTAATTTTTGCCATATTCCATAGATTGGAAGCAATTCATAGTTTCTTCAAAGGGACTTAAACAAAGGTGTAGCTTCTTAGGAATAACCACAATCTGTTTCAGAAAAAAAATGTGTATGTCATAAGTAAAAGACACAAAGAGAAAGACAAATAAAAAAAAAAGAATGGAAGGAAGGAGAGTACTAAATATGAAACTTTGAATTCCTTTCCCTCCCCTTAACTTTAATATCTTCCTTTCTTACACATCACTGAAAGTAAAAGTACTCTGCTTGTGCCTTAAAATGCAGAAGCAGTGCAGTTAAAGCTTAAAATACTCAAATTATTTTCGATATATAGGTTTTAAGTTTTATAGAAGCTCTTATGCTATTTCAGGCAAGTGATTTTTGAACTACTTTAGAAATAATTAAAAAAAAAAACAGGAAGAATCAAAATCCAAACACATTGCAATCACTTGATGACAAAAACGATGCACTGGTGTTCTTTTCTCAAGTTATTTTTTGTTTATTTCTGTGGAGATCTTGTTTACTTGTTTTACATATATATGATCCTATTAAGTGTCTGATCAAATTTTGTAGAGGCATTTAATTTGCTTTGAAGATAGAAACATTTTCATGACATCGAAAACCATTTATTAACTCTTTATTGTACTTAAGTGTACTACTAGGAGATAGAGACAAATTAATCAGTCATTCAAAATGAGTTTTCTGGAAGTACTAAAATATGCTTATAAATATACTGGATATTTATCATAAATTCATTAGCTATTAATCTCTTGCCAGAAATACCAGATACTTGATTTCCTACTGTCAATAATTGAATTATAGATATTTTTATCTGTATTATTTTTACCTAAACTATTTTTTCAGATTTAGGACTGTTATACAGGAGGCATAGTTGTTTATATAACTCATTGAAAACCTCTTATATGACTAATACCATTCTGATATTCAATTTTCCTATGGTTCTGTTCTTAAGGCAATTACAATATGGTATAAAAAAGAGCTGTGAGATGTAACAGATAAAGAGATCATGTATGATAATGAAGATCTAGAAAAAGTAGAGAAACACAAAGAATAGCATAGTTGTGAGTTTCTGAAAACTATTTTTTTTGGTGATTTTTCATTGCAGTATTTCACCATCCCACCAAGACACCAAAGATCTTATGCAATGCAAAGCTTTTCTGATAGTTCAGGAAAGAGACTAGCAGAGCCTGAATTAAGCATGTCGCAATGACAGGTAAGGGAATGGACATATTTAAGAGGTTTTTAAGACATAGAATCCAAGTGGGGGAAAAAAAATCTGCTGTATACTGATATGGGAAATATAGGGGGGAAAGTGCAAACATCAAGAACAATGTAACCATTACCATTTGTTACAGTTTTAACAGTTGCAGTTTATAAGCAAACAAACAAACAAAAAGACACCAAGAGGCCAGTTGGAAAACAGCAGCAGCTATTTCAAACAGAGAGAGCCTTCTGAATGAGAGAAGGAGAATCTAGAACTGTGCTGTCCCATGCAGTACAATACCTGTATAGCTACAGGATAAAACTTAAAACGGATCCTCAGCTGCACTAGTTGTAATTCAAGTGTTAAGTAGCTGCACATGGCTGATGGCTACCATATCCATCACAGGGTTCTATTGACAGCACTATTCTAGAAAAATATAGATTATTAATATCGAAGAGCAGCCTGGAGTGGTCAGAGAGCTGGCAGGAGAAAATCATCACAGTCTGGCACTTTAAAGTAAAAGAGAAGAAATGCATCTTTTAAAGCGTAATCATCCATCTACCGCAAAGATGTAGAACAAAAATCCTTCAACAGAATTGAAGAGACCCAGCTTGTGGGCACAGTTAGAAAGGTCTGACACTAGTGAATTGTTTGGATGTGCTAGCATATTTTGGAAGTATAACTATGGTAAGAAGTATTTTGAGAAAGCAATTCTAAGGTGGCAGAAATGATCAATAAACTAAGGTTGAGACTGTATTGACAAAGTTTAGTTTTATCTCATAGATGAAAATTATGCAGGCACTGGTTCTTCAACAGAGGGGAGCAGAGATTCAAAACGAAGTATGACCTTACCTGGTAGCTCCATCCCACCTACGATGGAGTATGTGAAATAAAAGTGTGTGTGAAGAAATAAAAAAAGTGTGTGAAGGTTTTAGAAGATATTATAGACAGTTTACTGAATATCATGCTTAGACTATCATGCCTCTCACAAGTTTGCCTCCTCAGAACTGTCACGTATTTAGAGAAATTTCAGTCCAGTGCGATTTCAATAATCACGTTATAAATAAACTGGAATAATACCTAAGAAGTCTTGTACATCCTCACCAGTGAAAAGACTTCCTCTTATTTCTCAAGTTAGAATCTGCTAAGCATCTTCATGTACTTTGTTTAATGGAAGATGCTCTGTTGTCTCCTTACTCTGTGAAAGGGACTGCTCTAATTACTTTCATGAATTACCCACTGAGCCTCAAAGAGATATTAGAATAAATGCCCAAGCCTCAAAACTATTAAACGTTAAGATCAGTATGGAACATGAGCATCTAGAGACCTGAACTCTTGCTTTTATCTACTCTGCTCTTTCTCTGCCATTGCACGTGGGTGACAGAGCACCTTTCGTACATGTTGGCATATTCTTTTGAGGCTCATAAAGTTTCCACTATTTTGTAAGAAAGTTTTGATTTACTGGCTCATTTCTCTGAATCATTCCAAACAAGAAAAAGTTTCTGAGTCTATTACTGGGGCTATGTTTCCACTGACAGGGACAAAAAAATAAAGCCTAAGACTCTGCTGTATCATCTGCTAAGGAAATCAATGATTCAAGATGTTCTAATGAAATTTATCACTGACTCAATGGACTGAGTTTGAGCAAGTTCCGGGAGATGGTGAAGGACAGGGAAGCCTGGCGTGTTGCAGTCCATGGGGTTGCAAAGAATCGGATGCGACTGAGCAACTGTACAAAAGCAACAAATGAAATTTATTAAAGACACTATTATCTCAGTCTACCGATAAAGAGAAAATGAAGGCTATGTATTGATTTCTACTTCACGTAAACCATGGTGCTACAGACATGAGCTGTAGAACAGCTTCATGAGAGAGATTTACAAACAAATTCTGCCAACCAGTGTATCGAATCTCCCCAGCCACAGTGACTGTTTCACAAATGGCACATGGCTCAAGTTTGTATGGTCAGAATGAATCCTAGGAGTTTTGCAGAAAATATGGAGGAGAAACATTCTTCACCGTACTCGAGTTTGGGAGGTAGAGGCAAAGCTGTTGAAATGTCAGGTACATGTGGTTCAAAATGAAGCAAATGTCATAATTAAAAGATTTCCCATTTGGGTGAAATATCTGAATCTTTAAATAAAGCTAGGCCTTAACCCAGCTTTTTTTTTTTTTCAATATTTTTGTGGTACTTTATTGAGATAAAATTTACTTACAGTCAAATGCCTAAATCTTAATTTTACAGTTACAGCTCAATGACTGCTTTCATAGGGATACAACTATCAGACCATCACCCAGATCAAGGTAGAGAACGTTCCCTTCTTCCCATGGAGTTCATTCACGGGCATTTCCAATTAATCCTCACCCCTACCCTGAGGTAATCTGACCTTCATTGTAACCATAATGTTGAAGTTATAAGTTGTTCAGGAGTTCCCTGGAGGTCCAGTAGTTAGGACTCTGTACTCTCACTGCCGAGAGCCTGGGTTCAATCTCTGGTCAGGGAACTAGGGTCCCACAAGCCTTGCAGAAAAGGATGTTCAAAACTCATTCAAGGTCATTCGACGTAGAACCTGAATTCCTGGATTCATGCCTGAGATGTCCTTTCCTATGGGGAAGTCACAAATGCTTTTAGTTCCTCCCATTCCTCATCTGTTTAATGGGAATGATAATTCTCTCAGCAGTCATGGCTGTGGGGAAATTTAAAGCACCATGAATAAGTCCTGCTGTATTCTTGCTCATAGCAGGCACTTCACAAACGCCGTTGCTTGTGTATTTTTTCTGTAGTTATTAGTATTAAAGCTGAAGTCCTGGGTTTGGATCTCTGTTGCCTCCCAACCGAGCTGAGCGACTTTTGAGTTGTGAGTGGATATATTTTCTCTGTCTTAAACTTATTTTAATTGAATTCCTTTTCACTAATAAGCAAAGTCTATAACCAGTGCCCATGGTCTCCAAATTTCTTAAGTCTTTGCTAGCATTACTGTTGTTGATCTTGCTTTTCTTGTTACACTCAAGGTACTGTGTACCTTTAAATGTTACAAGTCTAGGAAGAGGGTGGCTTTGTTCTTGACCCTAAGTCTTCAAAGCAAAGGCTCTGAGGCTGTTGTAGAACTGGAATATGGACCCTTATCCTTTTTGGATGAAATATTAGTTAGGATGTACACTTGAATCTTGAGGTATAGACTGAACTGTTTGTGAGCTTGAATGCTTAGATATAAAGTCTAAGTTATTCACGCAGCATTGGACTCAAAGGGTCAGAGCTGCATAACTCCGCATTCCCCAGACACTATCCTTATCACACATTGATGAAACTATACCAAATCCATGTGATTCTAAACATTACCAGGTGTATATGATGAAGTGGTGGCAAATTCAAAACTTGGGATGTGAATTCACTAGTATTAATAACAAGAGACAGAGGTAGAAAAAGATATTAAAACTTTTATAGTCTAGAAGTTGCAAATTTTATGTTATGCTTTGGGCCATTGCTTTAAATCAGAAGTCCTCATTCACTCTTTATACCAAGAAGCAGCATCAGAAAAATATTCCTTTTACTTCCTGGTGAGTCATATAAATAGCTACTGTTGGATACCATAGTAGGCTAACTCAGGGCTGTTGATATTAATTTGCTTACCATCATAAGACCTAAAAGAAATATCCAAGGAGAAAAATGTGTGATCAGAGAAGAGAAACAAGGAGGTTGTCAGGCCCTGAATTTATCACTGGCTCTGGATATAGTGTTCCCTGCTCAAAATAATTAAAGAGAAAAAGAGGAAGGAATCATTAATGGATCTTGTAGTAGGATTGCTCCCCAGTTCACATAAAATTCAGAAGTTTGGAAATTTGATGCTTTGGAAGAAAGGACATAGAAATGTTATTTTAAGGCATTTAATATTTGTCCTCAACAAAAAATTACAAAAATGTGAAACGGGAAATAAATGGCTGCTGATGAAAATGGGACTGGATGAGACAAAATACGATGGTATTAAGAAGCGGAAATCTGATAGAAATTTTAAAATGCATTTTATATAGAAAAGAATATAAGTGACAATGAAGAAAATGTAATCAGCAATATGGAAGATAATCTTACAAGTTTCTTCTAGAAAGCAGAAGAAAAAATGACTGATACGTAATAAGAAAACCTGGAAAAGCCATAACCAAAAGAGATGCTTAAAAAGTACCTGAAACATAAAATGTAATGTACTTTTCTCAGCAAATTAGGTTGGGATGATCAACATAATTCTTTTTTTGAGATTACAAAAAAAGAAAAAATCCTGAATGTCCAGACTTCTATAAAATATTAAGTAGAACTGAAGGAAATTTTTGTGATCTAATAGTTTCCTACTAACTTATTCATTTCCAAAGACAATTAGAAAAAACAATCAGATATTTAAGACTCAGAGATTATAACCAAACTTCTGTTTTCTGAAAAATGTCACTTTCAAACATTATATATAAGCATCAAATAAAATCAAGAACTCTCAGTAGTGACTTTATAGCAGGTCATCTATGTAAAAGAAAATAAGGATAAAGTTAATATTTTAAAAATTAGATATGGTGCTATGCTTTAATGAAATCTTAAAATAGCACTCCAATGAAATATATGTATCATTTATATTTTAATTATTCCCTGGCCTTTGACAACAGTGAGCTTTAATATCCCAATTTCATTTCCACATGATGCTTTCCTTTATGACTTATGATAAACCTTCTGATTTACCTAGGAAATTTAATGTAAATTTTCTAAATTTATGGGTATGTAATTGTAATAACAACAGAGGAATCATGTAAGACAAGTACTTATTATTGAAATACAAATCAGTTGTTAATTTGACTTGGAATTGCTTAATGAAATTGAAATGTAACATAAAGGTCATTAGTAACTAGATAGATGGTTGCAAAAATTATGTTGTTAAAATTTGTCAAAGATCTAATGAATATAAGTAACTGATTTAAGGGTTCTGTTCTCATTGGCAGAACTGAGTAACTTTTAGGTTACTTAATTAAACCATTAATCTATTTTAATCCTCTTTGTTCATTTTACTAAGATGTTTACCTGGTGACCTGATTGTTATGATTTATTTTCATTAACTGGAACAAAACAGTGCTAATTGCATTATATTCATTATCTTTTACCTTCATATTATATGCATAACTAGTTTATGATTATTTTTCTTGTATAATTAAATGAACTAGGAGTTCAGATTAATTTGAAGAGGCACCATGGATCCATGTAAAAAGAATGTTGCAGGAAAAGCCCTCATAATTATAAGACTTATAACCCTGGGCCAATCACTTAACCTCTTTGAAACTAATTTCCTTTCCACATGTAAAAGAGGTTTATGGAGATTTAATGAATGAATTTTGTCAGTGTTATAATATGTATGAAGTTCTTTTATGAACATAATATACTGTTATTTTTATTGCACTGATATAAAATATCAAAATGAGATTGTTCTGTAATGGTAAAAAATTAGATGTGAAGCTCTTTTGCTATCATTTGAGAAAGAAGAGACTGAATTTAGTTAATAGAGATTTCCTTAAATACTAGGTTAACAATATATAGGTTATATAGAGCAGAAATATGGGCAGCATTTATCTATAAAGAGCAAGAAAATAATATTAAAATCTTACTAGGCTAAGAGGCAAATTTGAGATATTGTGTGCTTATTAATCATAAAACAAATTTTTAACCCAAATTTTGACCACCCAAACCAACAGGATTGGAAGGGGGTAGGAGCAGATTTGATCCACAGTCCATAGTTTTCCAACCTCTGGCTTAAAGCAAACTTTTCTACAGTTAGCTTTCTAAAACTTCTTTTGAAAATCATGCTACTGGACTTTGCATTTCTTTAAAAGTGATTCTACTGCATTTACTTGATTGGCATGTGAGAAAAATAGTAGCTCTGAATAATGAATACAAGTGGAAATAAGGGAGATTGCAATTTTATTCATTTTGTAATCTAAAATTTTAACAAAGGAAAAAAGTGTATCATGGAACCTGAGTTTCCCTTTATGAAGACTTTCCAATATAGAAGTCTAATTAAATAGTCATATAAGAGAGTTTAACCTCGATAACTCTTTCCAAAAGTTATTATCTAAAAGAGATAATGAGCATTTAATTCAACTGGAAAATAAATCTCAAACTGCTAAAAATATATTTGCTTATAAATAGTAATATTTTACCTTTCTGCATGTGAAATACAATCCTGCCATTATACTTTTAATAATCAAGCATTTTTGTCACCCCTACATTCAGTGTGGTATGACCCATGCTTCCAGAGTAATTAAGTCCATCATATACAGTAACTGCTGCTGACAGTCTCAAAAGAAAACTTAGATTGTAGTTCCCTGATGAATTGAAATGTTGAGTGGAAGAGTTTTGAGAGATTTTGATCTCCTCTTAAAATTTGTTTTATCTTGACAGGTACTTGCAAGATTGACCAAAATTATTTTGTTTGGTACGAAGCTTATCTCCCATGCAAACATGTGGGGAGTTAAATATTTCTTACATTTTACCACTATCTGGGCGATATCACTATTAGATTTTGCCATGCTCAGTTTCCCTCTTAGCAGAAATCTAACTCAGAGCACCATATATACAGCCCTTTAAGGATGGTACCATTAGGGATGACGAAACTAACTCAAAGAATAATCCTGTTACATAGAGAGTGGCCCGAATTGAAAACCTCTGATACATTAGGGCAGTAATAGCCATCTAAATCAATATGACTTGTTTAAAGTCTTTTAGGCTATGAAATATCAAAGACATTGATATTCTGTGGTCTTGGCACCACGTGAGACATTTTATCAGTCGTGCCCAACTCTTTGTGATCCCATGGACTTCCATGGAATTCTCTAGGCCAGAATGCTGAAATGGGTAGCCATTCCCTTTTCCAGGGGATCTTCCCAATCCAGGGATCGAACCCAGGTCTCCCACATTTCAGGCAGATTCTTTACCAGCTGAGCCACAAGGGAAGCTCTGTAAACTGTACAGATTTGTGATAATGCCTAATTAACTAATTGAATAAATAAAGGGTTATCACATCCCAGCTATGTTTCAAATGCTATACTAGATGTTTAGGGTATTTCTGTGAATCAAGCAGAAACATATTTCTGAGGAGAAGCTGAAAGTCCAAATGTGGCTCAGCCTGGATAGACTTATAACATGGAGAAAGATTAAGAGAACTTGGCATGTTTATTCTTGTCTTTGATTATTACAACCTCTGTTTTCTAATTGATGTGTGACTGTGATTCTCCTTCTCATCTTTAGTATTTTCTTGGGTTTTCCAGGACTGCTAATGCCCCCACTATACAAAGATCCTAAAGTGTTTCCCTCTTCCATTCTAATTTTACTAGTTACCATAGGTTCCTGATATTGGGTAAAGAGATATTAATTCCATAGTAAAAATTGAATTTTCTAAACTGTGTTGTTGTTATGATCTTCCTTTTAGAACTGAGCAAAGGAGAACAGATGAAAAATGTATATTTGAATGGCAGACATTACATAACACAACATAAAAAATGGAATAACTGATCAATGAGATGTGAACACACATAAAATTTATAATTTTCATTACTAACTGTATCATCTCAAGAAAGGAACAGAAATTGAACAAAACAATCAGCTTTCTCATTACTCATGAAGTGGATTGTGGAGGAAATGAATCAGAATATCTCTTTCTATTAAGAACACTGATCCTGATGAAACAATGAGGAGACATTTCTGATGAGAAGCATAAGCACAGAGGATTAATTCCAGTATGAAGAGATTTTGTTGATGTATATCTTGCTTATTTGGATAAAGTGTGAAGACAAAATTTCTCCATGAAATATTAAATATTCATATTATGGCCCAAGATGGTTCATCTTTTCGTATTTTTGCCAGGCACAAATACAGCAATGGAGAAAACTTAGATTGTAAATACCTTACCATATGAGAGTAGGTACAGAATGGTTGTTAAGTTGAAAAAAAAAATTAAACTAGAAAACACCAGTGTTTTCCCTGGAGATTATGGGGGTAAAGATGTAGTTTGACAGATGACTGGAGGTAGGATATACCATTTAGAAAAATGTGAACTATGATGCTGCTTTCTCAGTCTTGGTGAAACAGGAAAATTTTATTTGGTTTAAAGATAAGTATAAGCAATATTAATACAAAATTTTACACAATAAGCTCATATGTTTCAGTGTAAACTAATCCAGAATTAGGGCTTCCATGGTGGCTCAGTGGTAAAGAATCTGCCTGCAATGCATGAGACTCAGGAGACATGGGTTAATTGCCTGGGTTGGGAAGATCTCCTGGAGGAGAGCATAGCAACCCATTCTGGTACTCTTGCCTGGAGAATCCCATCTACAGAGGAGCCTGGTGGGCTAAGTCCATGGGATCGCAAAGAGTTAGATACACTGAAGTGACTGAGCATGTATGCACACAAAATCCAGAATTAAGATGAAAAAATCAAGTATTGATGAAATGGTTTGTGTTTAAGATTTTTTAAACTTTGTTTTCTTTTGTCGGTTCTGATTTAGAAAGTCTCCAACTTTGCAGCCAGATTCACCTTTATCCAAATACTTTGCCACTCCTCCTATTCAAAGATGACATCTATTTCCTCTCTACTTGAAGTTGCCCTGAGATTTGTTGGACAAGTAAATGTGGCAGAATTCACACCTTTTAACTTTAGAGACTGAGTTTTAAGAGATTTACAGCCTAAGTTTTCACTGCATGAGTAGCTTATTCATGAAGCTTAGCCACCACGGTGTGATGAAGCTCAAGCACTCATATGGTGAGGACTGCACTGAGCAGAGCTGAGACACCCTCTCAGTAGTCCCAGCTGCACTTCAAACGTCCACCTTCCTTCTTCTTTTCTTTTTTCTTTTTTACTCAGCTAATTTTTTTAAATTGTTTTTGCCATACAATGTCATGATATCACCATGGGTTTACATGTGCTTCCCCTCCAGAACCCCCCTCCCTCCTCCCTCCCCCCCAGGAAATCTCGCTGCACCAGCCCCGAGCATCAATCCTGGGCTGGCGATTGATTAGACATATGATAATTAACTTGTTTCAATGCCCTTCTCCCATATCATCCCACCCTTACCCTCATCCACAAAGTCCACGAGTCTATTCTATACATCTGCGTTCCTTTTGCTGTCTCGCATGCTGGGTTCTCGTTACCGTCTTTCTAAATTCCATATATATTCATTAATATACTGTATTGTTGTTTTTGCTTCTGGCTTACTTCACTCTGGATAATGGGCTCCAGTTTCGTCCATCTGAGTAGAACTGATTCAAATGAATTTTTCCTTAATGCTGAGTAATATTCCATTGTGTATATGTACCACAGCTTTCTTATCCATTCGTCAGTTGATGGGCATCTAGGTTGCTTCCATGTCCTGGCTATTGTAAATAAAGCAGCGATGAACATTGGGGTACACGTGGCTCTTTCAATTCTGGTTTCCTTGGTGTATATTCCCAGCAGTGGGATTGCTGGGTCATATGGCAGGACTATTTGCAGTTTTTTAAGGAACCCCCACACTGTTTTCCATAGTGGCTGTACTAGTTTTCAATCCCACCAACAATGTAAGAGAGTTCCCTTTTCTCCACATCCTCTCCAGCATTTATTACTTTTTATCTTGTATTGGGATATGACCGATTAACAATGTTGTAATGGTTTCAGAAGAACAGTGAAGGGACTCGACCATGCATATACATGTATCCATTTCCCACCCCCTCACAAAAAAAACAAGAAAAAAATCCCCTCCCATCTGGGCTGCCATATAATATTGAGCAGAGTTCCATGTGCTGTACAGTAGGTCTTTCTTGGTTATCCAGTTTAAATCTAGCAGCTTTGACATGACCTTCCCAAACTCCCCAACTATGTCTTCCCCCAGCCTTCATCAGAGGACAACCACAATTTCATTCTCTAAGTCTGTGGGTCTCTTTTTGTTTTGTAAGTAAGTTTATTTGTATCATTTGTTTTTAGATTCCGCATATAAGGGATGTCATATAACATTTCTCTTTCTCTGTCTGACTTATTTCACTCAATGTGACAATCTCTGAGTCCATCCATGTTGCTGCAAATGGCATTATTTCATCCTTTTTAGTGGGTGAGTAATACTCCATTGTATATATATACACCTCATCTTCTTTATCTATTCTTCTGCTAATGGACATTTAGGTTGTTTCCATGTCTTGGCTGCTGTAAACAGTGCTGCAGTGAACACTGGGTAGAATGTATCCTTTTGGATCATGTGTTTCTATGCATATATGCCCAGGAGTGGATTGCAGGGTCATATGGTAGCTCTATTTTTAGTTTTTAATGAATATCATATTTTTCTCCACAGTGGATGTGCCAATTTACGAATTTCCCACAACAGTGTAGGAGAGTTCACTTCTCCCTCCTAACTTCCGTCCTTCTTAGAGAGGCCAGTTTGAAACTCACATCCATCCTTGCAACCCAGTCAACATCAAGTGAAACAGCAAAACACATGTGTTTACTACAGAATTATAAAGAAATAATAAACTTTTGTTTCTTTAAGAAGATAAGTTGGGGAGAAGGAGTATTGTTACTGGTATGGCAGAAATTGGCAGCTGGGCATAAGATAACAGCAGAACAAAAATACTGACTTTGTGTATGGATGTTAGTTAGAGGTCAAAAGAGCAAGAATAAAGCTGAAAAGATAGTAAGGAAATTGCTATTAGAGGTTTGATAAAATAGGAACTGAGTTATGTACTGACAGAAAAGAAAATAAGATCTAAAAATTACCTAGTGAACTTTTGAATCTAAGAGAATTTTCAGACCAAAAGCTGAAAGCTGTCATTTGGCTTATGTTAGCTGCCTATTGTAAAGCATATATAAAGAAGAATGACTAAAGAAGGAAATGTTGAGTATCATGAAAAATCTGCAGAAAATTTTTCCATCCTGAGAATAATACAGTTGGAAAATAAAACTATTTTTTTTATCCTCAGGTTTTCCATCTGGCAAAATATTCTCAAAGTAAGAAATTGCCTCAAAAGTGAGAGTGAAAGTTGCTCAGTCGTGTCCGACTCTTTGCAACCCTTTGGACTAGAGTCCATGGGATTCTCTAGGCCAGAATACTGGAGTGGGTAGCCATTCCCTTCTCCAGGGTATCTTCCCAACCTAGGGATCAAACCCAGGTCTCCCACATTGCAGGTGGAGTCTTTACCAGCTGAGCCACACTTGCCTCAAGGAAAGTATAAAATACAGAGTGCTGCCAGTAAAAGAAATACTCAAGTTCAAAATGAAGTCAAATGTGGGCTATACAACCCTTCATGACATGTTCAGAAATATTTATTGTGATGGTATATTCTAGAACTTCTTTACTGTATTGATGAGCTTCCAAAGTTCTTAAGGGTGTATTTGTTTCACAGACTTACAGGGACAAAAATCAAAGGAAAACAAACTTCTATGAATCTAAATGGCATTGTCTCACAGTTCTTAACTCCTAGACTATGGTAGAGAAATGTTTAATTCACAGATATTTGTGTGTGCGATGTTTCTGTAATTGAGTGGAATTAAAAGCTGACACACAGGAAGCCTACAGAGTTTTTAGAGGAGCTGGTAACATCTTCAGTAGAGAAAGATAGCAGTAAAAAGTGAAAATAGGTCTTCTGGCTTCAAATTTTAATGGACAAAAAACAGACTGACCAATATGGGGCATTTTCTATATAAAAGGAGAATGAGTCAGAGGCAGAACTAAGAGCCCAGAGGGCAGAGACGAAAGTCACAGTCATTGCCAGGGAGATGAATTGATACCTAATTAGGAAACAATTTCTGCCGTTGGTTAAAAAGTCATGACTGGGGAAAATATTATGCACCAGTACCATCTTTCTAGCTCCTACTCTTCTCCTTTTTTGAACAGGAGTCTATATTGTGGTTGTCCTGTGCATATTTCACTATTGTGTTTGATGTGTGGGGAAAAGACACAAACTTTTAAATTCACAAGTTGCTAGATCCATGGAAATAAGCACAAATAGCTTCATTAACACTTGTACATGATTACGGTGATAAGGTCCATGACCTCAGGCCTCATCCTGGAGCCTTCATGAATCAGCATTTGGAAGGATCTTGGAAAGAAACAAATGTATATGGCATGTGAGTGAAATATAATTAACCACTGAGAGCAGACTCTGGTAAAATAAAGATGGTTACAAATCTAATTCTTTGCCACTCTTCTCACAGAGTTGTGGTATCTATTTTCCCTCCTCTTGAATCTGAGCTGCCTATGTGACTCATTTTAACTCATAAATGAAGATGTGATGCTGTTTAACTTCCAAGGCCAGGCATTATGGGATCCATTAATCTACATTCAGCACTCAGAATACTTCTTTGAAATCATCTAGGATGCCCTGAGGAACAACACAAAGACACAAGGAGAGACCTGCATGAAGAAACCCTGGAGAAACTGACCGGCAGCCCTAGCTGAGTTCCTGGTCAGCAGACTACACCACCCTGCCAGGCATGCAAGTCATGGCATCTCTCTCTATGTCTGAGATAATACAAAGTAAAGTGGAAGAGCCAATAGGTCAAATGAACAGATCATAAAAAAAAAAAAAATCATTCTTATTTTGAACTCCTAAATTTTGAAGTGGTTTGTTACAAAATGATAGATAATTGAAATAAGGATCAAGATAGCTTGGATTAAAAAACAATACAATTTAAGTAATTTACATTTCTATAATGACACCCAAAATATACTTCATTTTCTCTTGCTCTCAGGAGACATGATTATTTCTGATAGTTTTAAATGGAATCAGTAAATTAATATAAACTTACAGGGTTGTGTGGGTGTCCTCTTTTTGTGCTGATTTATAGGATTTGCTTATTTAACATGTGTTTCTATCACATGTCCATATTTGGAGTGCTGAAGATAATTAGAATAAACTTCAAGTGATTCCCAAAGGATAATATGCCCTTATGTCAGAAAGCAAAGAAGAACTAAAGAGCCTCTGGATGAAAGTGAAAGAGGAAAGTAAAGCTCAACATTCAGAAAACTACCATGGCATCCAGTCCCATCAGTTCATGGCAAATAGATTTGGAAACAGTAAGAGACTTTATTTTTTGGGCTTCAAAATCACTGTAGATAGTGATTGCACCCATGAAATTAAAAGATGCATGCTCCTTGGAAGAAAAGCTATGACCAACCTAGACAGCATATAAAAAAGCAGAGACATTACTTTGCCAACAAAGGTTGGTCTAGTCAAAGCTTTGGTTTTTCCAGTAGTCATGTATGGATGTGAGAGCTGGACTATAAAGGAAGCTGAGTGCTGAATAATTGATACTTCTGAACTGTGGTGTTGGAGAGGACTCTTGAGAATCCCTTGGACTTCAAGGAGATCCAATCAGTCCATCTTAAAGGAAATCAATCCTGAATATTCATTAAAAGAACTGATGCTGAAGCTGACACTTCAATACTTTGGCCACCTGATGTGAAGGACTGAGTCATTGGAAAAGACCCTGATGCTGGGAAAGACTGAAGGCAGGAGGAGGAGGGGAAGACAGAGGATGAGATGGTTGGATGGCATCACCGACTCGTGTGTGTAAGCTCCAGGAATTGGTGACGGACAGGGACGCCTGGGGTGCTTCCGTCCATGGGGTCACAAAGAGTCAGACACGACTGAGCAACTGCACTGAACTGAACTGAGGAATAATATTCCTCCTCTAAAGTCTTCTATCTTTTTCCTACTATCTCTTTAGTGAAAAATGCTTTTGTCCTGTATACCCAGTTATGGCTCTCTTAACTTTCCAACATACTTGAGATAATGTCTCCTCTTTTATCTTTTATTCTCTGTGAAAGTAATACATGATATTACCTTCCTTGTACTTAAAGTTTATAAAGTGTATTATATTAAATTCTTTGACAGTTGCCTTTTTGTTCACCATTATATCTGTGAGATTCATGTACAAATACCATGGCTGCTTCATTCACTTTCAAAGTGGTGAAATGATATGCGTTATTTATCAGTTCTCTGCTTGAAAGAAAGAAGATTATTTCCAAATTGTTCTACTAGAAACAATGCTCTGAAGATTCCTACTGCTCATTCCTCCTAGTGTAAAAGCTTTTCTGGTGTCTATTTACCGGGCTTCTCTGGTAGCTCAGCTGGTAAAGACTCTGTCTGCAATGCAGAAGACTCTGGTTTGATTCCTGGGCTGGGAAGATCTCCTGGAGAAAGGATAGGCTAACCACTCCAGTACTCATGGGCTTCCTGGTGGCTCAGATGGTAAAGAATTTGCCTGCAATGCGGGAGAACTGGGTTCAATCCCTCGACTGGGATGACCCCCTGGAAGGGGGCATGGCAACTCACTCCAGTATTCCTGCCTGGAGAATCCCCATGGACAGTGGAGCCTGGCAGGCTTCAGTCCATGAGGGTTGCAAAGAGCTGGACAAGACTGAGGGAATAAGCACAGCACAGCACAGTGTCTATTCACAGAACTAGAGTTACAGGCTTTAATTTATGCACATCTTTAATTAATTGTTATTGTTTTTTTTTAGTCGCTCAGTTGTGTCTGATTCTTTGCAACCCCAGGGACTGTAGCCCACCAGGCTCCTCTATCCATGGGATTTCCCAGGTAAGAGTACTAGAGTGGGTTGCCATTTCCTTCTCCAGGGCACCTTCCCCACCCAGAGATCAAACCCAGGTCTCCTGCATTGGCAGGCTGATTCATTACCACTGAGCAACCAGGGTAGCCCTCTTTAATTAATAGATAATGCCAAATTGTTCTCTGAACTATTTATACCCATTTACACTCACAGCAGAAAGATATGAGTATTATCAAACTGGTATTATCAGATTTTATAGTTTTTGCCCAACTGGTGTTTAGGGAATGTATCTTACTGTTTTATTTTATTTTCTTGATATATCCACATGCATTTTGTTTGTGTTTCAATATATATAGGGTATATTTACATATGTGCATATGTACTTGTTGTGTACATGATAAAAGAGCAGTAAATGAGTTGGACTAATAAGCATCAAGTTCAAGTAAGTGCTTACCCGTGATGAAGATGGAGGAATATGGCTCTGAAAATAGGGTGGTTGGAGGACTTATACTTACATGGGTAACATTTTGTTTTTCCTTCTAAGTATGTGTCTAAGGGCATACACTTGCATTACATTATTGATGCAAAGTGTCGTATCAATTTTATACCTTTCAATAGTCTGAAATATTTTAAATTTTACTCATAAAAGCAACGTATGCAATATCACTATGGCAGACACAGTTGGCCACACTTTGCCTAGATGACAGAAATTGTCACATGTCAGATCATTTCTTTTCCAGGCTCTCTGGCTGACACAGATGGTCACATAGCCATGATGTGGCAGTAGCGGCATAAGAAGTCTGCCGGGAGATTCTGGAAGATAGTTTCTTTGCTAATTAAAGAAAATGAGCCATGGAGAAAGGTTTATTGTTATCTTGACTAGCTTTCCTCCCTCCTGGCTGTGAATATAGTTGTGACACCTAGAGATATAACAGTTGTCATCCTATCAAAGGAAAAAAAAAACAAACGACATCGTGAGAATTCTGTAGATAAAGAAAAGCTTGTATAAATATACTGAACAACCCTTGGGTCATCAATCTTTGATCTTTTATTTTCTTGATTATAAAATCATAATTATTTTGGGTTGGTTTCTATTCTTTAGGTTAAATGCTTTTTAATTTCTGAACATCACAACGATTAGAAATCAGAAAATTATAAAGAAAATAAATATAATGTTACACCAACATAGCTCTCTATACAGCTTGCCAATATAGGTTAGTTGCTGTGACCTCTCTCTCACTTTTAATTTCTTGGAAGATCTTATGTGAATTCCCTCTCTAAAAAGAAGTCAAATCATCCATATCAGAAACAGCATCGTACACTGTGCGGTCAAATGCTCTATCACTGAGCTATACCCCCCAGAAGCAGCATTAAGAATTATGATCCTTTTATGAAAACTGGCTCAGAATTGTCTAGGAAGCCTAAAAGATTTATTAACAACCTTCTACATGTGGATACACACAGTTACACATAAATATCACACCCATTAGCTGAGCATTTCTAACTTGCATTGGATTTAATTTCTTAGAAGCTTCTTTTCACAAATATATTCTGGTGTCAGTCGATTGCTTCACTAGTGACAGGATACCTCTCCTCCCATAGCAACCCCTTTACTATACAGCTATATCAATTAATCTCTCAACATTTCTTATCTGATGTCTACTCAACCACAAGACTTTTGGTATTAGCTCCAAGTTCTAATCAATTTGAAAAATACTCTTGAATTATTTGTTATACGTTCTCTTTTGATCATCAACCACAACACACAATCTAACATCTTAAGAGGTGTCAACATACTATGGTAACTGCATTGCAACCTAGCCATTGATACATTTTTCAGTCAGTGCTACTGACCTTTCATGACAAGTCATGGCCCAAATGAGCTACAGTTGATGCAGAAGCACCTCCATGACCTCGTCCAGCATACCAAGATTTCCTTTTACTCTACTTGTATCCACTGAGACATCTTAAGTGACACTGCCCACTGTAGGTTATGTGCTACAGTATTACTTGTCAATTGACTGCTCATGTTTCCTGCCTGTCAAATTCAGGGAAACATCATCCCTCTTTTATCGGAGGAGAGTTTTGAATGTGGCCTGAGAGGTGATCTATAGACTTAGCTGTGGGTGTTCCATAAAATGCATCTTCTCTTAAATTTTGTTAGTTCAAGAGAATTTATTCTAGATTCAGTTTCCTAAAGCCAACTATTTTAGTACTTTTGCCCACTATACACTTAAGCAGATTTTAAATATTACCACCATTATTATTATTTTCATGATGTTAGTTGTTTTCTGCACAATCACTTCACTAGGCATCACAAACTTCTTAATATCAGGAATGCCCTTTTCTAGACTGTTTTATACCCTGTAGTGTTGGCATTTCCCCATGTATATTTCACCTTCTGAACTCTCAGACTGGACTGAACTGATTTTCTTGATCACTTAATTAGATATGACATAAGTTTCTTTAGCTATTCATAGTTTGGTCATTCTCACATTTTCACTATTTGATTAGTAGAATTCATATGAGAAACAGAAAACACTCTAGCTACTTTAATAGAGGGATTTAGGAACTGAGAGAATTATTTTAAAGGCTTGAGTATCCAATTCTAATATGGACCTCTTTGAGTGGTCACTTAACAACTAATCTTCTGGGGGAACAACTCGCTTCCAGGCTATACTGGAACTAAGTCAACATCAGGAAGCCACAACGCAGTGACTTCTCATAGTCATAGAGAATGGACATCCAAAACCACTGGGCACATTAAAATGCTGGAATAGTTTAACTGTCTCTTGAAAAAGGAACTGGAAAATGGATATGACACTGGAATTCTTCCACAGAAAACTTTCATCTATCTAAGAAGAGCTAGAATCAGACATGGAACAACTGACTGGTTCCAAATCGGGAAAGGAGTACGTCAAGGTTGTATACTGTCACCATGCTTATTTAACTTATATGCAGAGTGCATCATGTGAAATGCTGGGCTGGAGGAAGCACAAGCTGGAATCAAGATTGCCAGGAGAGATATCAATAACCTCAGATATGCAGATGACACCACTCTTATGGTAGAAAGCAAAGAAGATCTAAAGATCCTCTTGATGAAAGTGAAAGAGAAGAGTAAAAATGTTGACTTAAAGCTCAACATTCAGAAAACTAATTTACAACTTCATGGTAAATAGATGGGGAAACAATGGAAACAGTGAGAGACTATTTTAGGGTGCTCCAAAATCACTGCAGATGGTGACTGTAGTCATAAAACTAAAAGATACTTGCTCCTTGGAAGAAAAAGTATGACCAACCTAGACAGCCTATTAATAAGCAGAGACATTACTTTGCCAATAAAGATCCGTCTAGTCAAAGCTTTGATTTTTCCAGTAGCCATGTATGGATGTGAGAGTTGGACCACAAAGAAAGCTGAACTTGAACAATTAGTGCTTTGAACTGTGGTGTTGGAGAAGACTCTTGAGAGTGCCTTGGACTTCAAGGAGATCAGCCAGTCAATCCTAAAGGAAATCAGTTCAGAATATTCATTGCAAGGACTGATGCTGAAGCTGAAACTTCAATACTTTGGCCACCTGATGCAAAGAACTGACTCACTGGAAAAGACCCTGATGCTGGGAAAGAATGAAGGCGAGAGGAGAAGGGGACAACCGAGGATGAAATGATTGGAAGGTATCACCACCTCAACGGATATGAGTTTGTGCAAGCTCTGGGAGTTGGTGATGGACAGGGATGCCTGGCATGCTGCAGTCCATGGGGTAGCAGAGTTGGACATGACTGAGAGACTGAACTGAAGAAGAGCTAAAATAGAGGATGAAACTCCACTTCTACCTTTCAAATATCTCCAGCCTGCATCAAATTCATACTTGAATTACATGGACTTAATTCATATTTGGAACTCTGGTTTGAGAGGAAAATATAATTTTCAATATTTTCAAACTTGCAGAATGAATGAATCACACTTGAGACATCCAATCAAAAGTATTTACCACTAGCATTTATGCCCTTAGTGTTTTTTAAATAATAATATATAACAGCAGTAAAAGTATCGTTTTCATGAGAATACTGCCAGACACTTCTGATTGTCATTTATATCAGTAATTCCTGAATTTATGTTTTTTGTTTCAAAACAGTTAGTTGGCTGTCAGAGTCACCAGTGAGCTCAAATTTGGATGGAATAAGTGGAAGCAATAACTATGTATGTAGGATGTTGAAAGAACATACTGAACAAAATAAAAATGAATGGTGAAGATATTAGCCAGATTTTAATATTGAAATCATTATCTTATTTTTCTCAGATTGTCAGCTGAATTCATCACATCAGGGGATATTTATTTACACAATAGTAGGAGACAATTTTTTTTGTATATGACATAAAACATAAATTGAGTTTCTAAACAGATTTTGAATTCCATAAAAAAGATAACCCTGACATTCAAGATTTTATTGATTTGCAAGGCAGTAGTAATTTCATGGAAAAGCAAATGACAACCCATTCCAGCATTCTTGCTTGGAAAATTCCATTGAAGGGGGAGCCTGGCGGGCTATGGTCCGGGGATCTCAAGGAGTTTGACATAACTGAGCGACTAAACAACAACAGTCATTTCATTATACCAGTTTTACAACTTATTTCCAGAAATATTTAATTGGTTTTCTGAAAATAATGGCAAAATAACTTGTACACAGTGGTCTTAGACAATTGCAAACCTTACTTACCAACAGTGAGTTTTTAAGTCATTGAGCAAAATGATTGTCATTTTAACTACTGCAAAGTTATAGCTTAAGACAAGTGATCCAGATAATAAAAACATTTTAAAGAATTTTAATTCATCCCTAATCAAAATGTTTTATTTTAAAAAAATTAGGTCTGTGTGGTATTTGTAAAATAAATTATCTAATTTGGATTTAATTACATATTTCTTTCATATATATTGCCTCATTTCTTGTCTTACTATGGACAGTAAATTTATATACACATTCCTACATTATGATGGTGGTTTAGTTGCTCAACCATGTCTGATTCTTACGGCTCCATGGATTGTAGCCTGCCAGGCTCCTCTGTCCATGAGATTCTCCAGGCAAGAATTCTAGAGTGGGTTGCCATTTCTTTCTCCTACAATTATAACCAATGCAAAAAAAAAAAAAAAAGATAATGAGAAGAAAAATGCCAGTGACTATAGATTTGCACAAGTGATTGAAAATTTATGATTCATAATGTCTTGGAAAATTCATGAGTGGTAATTTAATTAAGTTATGCCTGACATAACTGTGTGTTCAGTCAACTTCCAAAATACATAAAATCTGTTTGCTTTGGACATTTGTGATTTTTATCTTAACCAACACACAATTTTGTCAACTTTTCTGTCAAAAGGAAAAAGATAAATGGAGGTCTCACCAATCATCAATTCAAAACAATTGCAATTACTTTTAGAAAATGTTCACTAATATTAATGTAATTTCCAAAACCTAAGTGTAATTACCTTCGTATTTCAGCTTTATGGTATATTCCTTTTAGATATTGCTTACAGCTTTCAAATATGAGAGATTTTAAATGTTAACTTAATACATTTCTTAGCTTCAGTATACACACTGCTCCAAAGTTATAATTAAACACATTTGGTTCTCTTTTGTACACTCAGTAGTGGACATACATTATTAGCTGCTTAACCATCCATGGTTTTGAGTGTGTAAGTAGAAGAGTGTGATTATCTCTCTATTTTGAGACATTTTAAGATTATCTCTCTATTTTGAGACATTTTAAGAGTTTATGACAAATAACATTAGATTCCCATTACTATATTCTTAAGGATGAATTCAATCAACCTTCTCAACTAGAAACTGTGCAACAGTTCCCACTAGGCATATCAGTAGTGCAAGGGTGACTAATTCAGAGATCAGATTATCAGCCACACTCTATACCCAGGAACACTTCCCAGACTATCCACATGCCAGTGTGAATTCAGAAAACAGATTATACATCTGGGCTCTTATGAGATTATTCATTTTTGATAATATTTTCCTCAGAATTCATGTGATCTTGGCTGTGTTTTTAAGTTGTTTACTTTTTCCTCTTAAAAATGTTCAAATTTCTTGAATCTGAAAAGTCTCTTGTTCACTTTTTAAAAATTATTAATTGGGAGTTTAATGACCACTGGTGGTTACAAACAGAAGTGAAGGGACTAGCAATACATCTCATCACTGACCAGCAGCATGCAATCTCCAGAAGCTTCTCTGAAAAACTCTCCCTCCCCAAAAATGAATTCAAGCGTACTCTTCCCTACGTAACGTAGGTGAATAACTAAAAGATTCCATTGTTGATGGGTTTACTCAGACAGACTAATATGCTATCTATATTCATTGTTTCCAAACTAAATGGGGAAGTTTAAAATGGGAATTCTACACATATAGCAGATTTTCCACATATCCTATCCTATCATATGGTATGTATGGCATATGTTTTATATTGTTAATATAAATGTGTTTATTTTTGTGTATATGTGCATCTATCTATGCTTGTGTTACAGCTATATTATATATCTATTCCTACATATACCAATTTATCTCATTTAGAATGTTGAATTTAACTTGCATATAAACACCAACACCATTATTGTAATTCAGGTGGAGTCAGGACATTCCTTAATCTCAAAATAAAAGTAAGCTTTATTTCCTTGAGGAAACTGAAATATAGAAAAATCTATAAAATCTAAAATATAAATGCAAATTGTAACTGCTTACTGAGAGACATCCAAATTGGAGATGACATAATTTCCCAGTGACAACTATGCCAATATGGAAGACTTCAGACATCTGGGGAAAGGGGATATTTCTGTATGAACAGTGCTGAAAGATTCAAAAAACTGTTTATTCTCTATCTCTTTTTAGCACCTTCCTCTCACATAAGCAAAAAATCTATGTAACTACATAATATGGAATAAAATTTTTTAAAAGTAGACAACTGAGATATAACCTACTAAAATTATTTGTGTTGTTCAGTCACTAAGTCATGTCCAGCTCATTGTGATCCCATGGACTGCAGCATATCAGTCCTCCCTGTCCCCTACTATCTCCCAGAGTTTGCCCAAGTTTATGTCCTCTGAGTTGGTGATGCTATTCAACCATCTCATCCTCTACCACTCTCTTCTCCTTTTGCCTTCAATCTTTCCCAGCAGCAGGGTATTTTCCAATGAGTCAGCTGTTCTCATCAAGTGCCTAAAGTAATGGAGCTTCAGCTTCAGCGTCAGTCTTTCCTATGAGTATTTAGGCTTTATTCCTTGAGGACTGACTGATTTGATCTCTCTACTGTACAAGGGACTCTCAAGAGTCTTCCCCAGCACCACAATTCAAAATCAAAATTATTATAGGGTATGCTAAAGAAATGAGTCCTTTTAGCTGCCAGGTAGAGTATGTCATCATTACATACTCTAATGTATGTAATGTATATAATCTCAAAAAAGTTTGAGATGTCCCCAAAGGGCCACTAAACTTCGTTTAAATATATAAAGAATTTGTCAAGTTATCAAGCAACAAATTGCATCTCCAAACTCCTCAACCACTGGACCAGACTGACAATCCATGACCCAACCAGGGATGAGGAAGTCCAGCCAGCTATCTCTTCTCCTGTAAGCTTTCTGCCTCCTTAATATTATAAAGTAGTGCCTTTTTTGCTTCACTTCAAGCTGCCCCATGATTCGAGCACTCTGAAGTGTGATGTGCTCCCTTATTTCCAAGAGCTAAATACATTTGCATTAAAAAATAATTAACTTGATCAGAATCAAGTGCCTCTAAAGAACTGGACATTTTTTTCTTGGTTTGCTTAAAATATTTTCTATCTGTGGGAAGGTTAGTTTAATATAAATTATTCCACCCTTATTTAAACTGAGACCTCTCTTGATACTTTAGCCAATGAATCTCAAGAAGTAAACTTCTTGGGGACTTCTTGAATGTCCATGTTTTTCCATTAAAAGGACATAATGCTGGGACTGACCTTTGCATTCTTCTTTTTCCCTAACTCTTAGACAACATTTAAAGCTGAGGTGGTTATTTCATGACCAAAGAGCTATAAGTATGAATTCAAAAAAGTCAACATAATAATGAGGGCAGGGAAGAATTTTTAAAAAACAAAAAACTAAGGTTTTTGAGAGCTTTTTAGACACTCTAGCCCATAACAGCTTAATGTCAGACTTATGAGATGATAAAAATGATGTGTTTTAAGTCACAATTTTTTGCCTTTGTATCACCTTTAGATAAACTATCCTTGATGGGTCCAACTATTCTCTGAGTGTCACAGGATGCCAAACATTTAGAAAGATTAGACAGAA
Organism: Antilocapra americana; assembly: GCA_007570785.1. NCBI lineage: Eukaryota > Metazoa > Chordata > Mammalia > Artiodactyla > Antilocapridae > Antilocapra > Antilocapra americana. The sequence continues at coordinate 4,602,844 of ML663566.1, forward strand.
TAATAAGTGATGATTATTTTTTAAATCGCTACTGTTTCATATTTCTTAATAATGATCCTCTTTTCCTCTGTTTCCATTCCACTACTACTGTAATCACATACCTGGATGTCTACATTGTTGTCAAGTTATGGTACTGAAGTCAGAATCTAATTTGTCTTTTGTATTTTCTTCTGTATCCCATCATTTTTGTTTCTTTGGAGAATCTAGTCTAACAGATTGATAGATATTGATAGGGAGATAGGTAGATAGATAGATAGATTTTAAGAAATTGGTTCACATGATTGTGAGGGCTGGCCAGTTTAAAATCTGTAGGACAGGATGGTATTCTGAAGACTATTAGCACAGTTATTGTTGCAGTCGTGAGTCTGAAGTCCATCTGAAGGCAGGATTCTTCTTCTCTTTTCAAGAGACTTTGTGCTTGCTTTTGGAGGATGTCAGTTGATTGGGTGAGGCTCACTCACATTATCGAAGGTAAACAGATTTATTTAAAATATACTAATGCTGATCACATCTAAACTAGCAACATCTAGACTGTTGTTTGATACTGTTGGTTTAAACAAACAGACATCATAGCCTAGCCAAGTTGCTGAGTTCTAAATAAATGCAAACATGCTTGGGGTGTTACATGTATGTGTATTTTAGTAAATCCTGCAATTTTATTAGATTTGAAGGTAATTTGCTATAACTCACCAAACATTTGTAAGAACAGCTAATTAAATAGCAAATGTTCCTTAGAGGACCCTTTATCTCTGTTGGACATATGAAGTACATCTTGGTGCAAAGAAATAAGTCATGGGGATTTTTCAGGAGGCTGTTGCCTCTGTCTAGGTGACTGAATTAACAAACATACTATTAAGAATGAACATTAGAATAAAAAATCAGACAAACTAAAATGATTTTAAAAATACATATAATTGAATATAAATGTGTGTGGAGTGGAGAAAGACAAACCAAAAACTTGTAATCTGGTATAAGAAGACACAGCTGGAATAATGAGAAAAGTAACAGGAGAAGAAGGCAGATTTTATCATTATTTTACTGTCAGCATATCTAAATGAATTATTAATTATACTTTTGACAGTCTCCTGTTGTTACAGTAACAAACTGCCAAGCTTGATGGCTAAAAACAATACAGATCTACCATTTTTTATAGTTTAGGGTGTTAGAAGTCCTAAATGGGTATCCCTGGGCTCAAATCAAAATGTTGCCACAACTGAGTTCCTTCTGGAGGCCCTACCGGAGAATCTATTTTCTTTTTTGTTGGAAGTTGTACACATTTTTTTGTTTATGAGCACTTCTACAGTCAAAGAATGTAACAGCTAATTTGGTCTTTTTCATTTAGCATCTCTGGGACACTGGTACTATTGTCTCTCTTTTTGAATTATAAGAAATCTTGTGATTATGTTGGGTCCACCCAGAAACCTGAGGATAATCTCCTTATTTTAAGAGATTAGCAACCTCAATTTCATTTCTAACCTTAATTGCCTTTGCCATGTAACATAACACATTTACAGATTTTGGAATTAAGAAATGAATATTTTTAGGGGCCATTATGCTGCCTAAAACAGACATGTCATATATGAAACTATTATATCGAGTATATCATAAGTTAATGAGTCATGGTGAAAATGACAGAGCAGAGAGAGAGAAAAATAACGTGGCAGGAGATGAGGGATGAACGTTGTAGGTGCTAGAGTACTCAAACCTCTCTGATAAGACTTGATGATTTATATGGAAAAAAAGAAGGATCAATTGACTATTTTAAGGACAGATATATTCAGTAATTTTCATATAAGTAGAAGTGTGAAATTTTGTAGAGATTTCAAAAAGTTAAAAATAAAAATGTTACAGTCTCTTTTCTGAAAATATACCTAAACCATAGCAATTACACCAATAAATAGAATAACCTATAATTGAGGAATAAGGCATTTCAAATTTATCAGTTCTGTAAAGCTTTGAACACATTTTTCAAAATGATTCTTTAGAATAAGTTCAGATACTTTCATATTGTACACTGACAGGCACTTAATTTTAGGATGCTTCATGGAACTATGTCTCTCTGTCTCTATTCATTAATTGTTATCTATCTATTTCAATTTCTAGCTCTACAAAGAGTATAATTTCAAGTACTAAGACAGAACTAGGGGATGGGAAATGTATATGTTTATTTTTTGTACTATGTGTTTTAATGGCATCATTTAAACTCTAATTATGCATGAAATTATATTGGATTCTAAATTCAAAGGAAGAAATGTTTTCATGATTCATTCTTTCTTTGGTAAACATTTCTAAAGTTGTATTGATGATACAGCTCATCAACTAAACCCTATGAGAAATGAAGTGTATGGCAGGAAAACACTAATTAGGGAGATTTTCTTTCCCAAACACACATGTGAAACTCCCATTAATGTCAATCATGGGGAGATGTCTTTCCACAGAATACCCCTAGGTAACACCGCACATCTTCCCTTGTCTTTCCAATTAGAAACACAACAGCTTTTCTTTTTTTTTTTTAATTGCGAACAGGCTGCATTTCAGTCTAGGTCTAAAACTTAGGCTTTCATAAAAAGAGCATGTTATTTATGCTGTTCAGATGATGTTTTAAAAAGTGATTTTGAATTAATTTGCTTTATATTGGTTTTATATTCACTAAAGTGTATTGTCTCTATAACTGAATTTTCTGTTGAACATTAGCCAAGATTTTCCATTAGTTTTATGTAAAAGTAGCTTATGTGATTCTTTATATGTTATTTTAAAATGATTATGTTAGACCTGAGAACTACAATGACAACTACACAGGTGTTCCCTATAGTCTTTAAACACTGCAGTGCACTAATTTAAAATATAATTTACTAAATATTTATGGATTTTACCATGCTGTGGTAATGTGTAAAATCAGTCTCAATACTATAAAATATATCAATATATACTGTTATTCTTGCTCAAGACAAAAAGGAAAAAAGAAAGGAAAAAGACAAAAAAGAAAAGAACAGAAGACAAACAGTATGTTCTACCAAAAATACACAGAGCTTTGCTTACAGGCTAACCTTTAAAATATTTGTGAAAATATAAGAATTATCAACAAAGATTAACCTCTCTCTAGACAGTAAAAAATTCCCTCCTGTATTCACACAGACTGCATTGTGCATTGTATGGCATATTAGGGAGGGTGGACCATCTTTACTCAAACTACTGATTCAAATGCCAATCTATTCTGGAAACACTTTTATAGACATATCCCAAAATATGTTTTATCAGTTATCTGAGCTGATAATTCAGTCAAGTTGCCTCTTAAGATCTCCCATCAAGCATGATGACTCCAAAATACTTCAGGTTCATAAATCCCAGGACATTTGCAGTAATCATGATGTTATTCATAGTTTTATTGATTTGGAGGATGACAGCTTAAAATTTATTTGGAAGGCAGAATGAACTCACCATTGAAGGAGATGGGATGCAGAGTCAAAATGTGGAAATTTAATATTCATTTTCAAATATACTCTGAGTATAAGCAATGTTACTGGATTTTACCTGATTTTAGGTAAACTTATCACTGAAAAACACAACCAAGATCTGTTTCCCTTCAACACAAGCTGAGGGAAATGTAAACTTATAAAAACTATGTAAATAAAAATGAAGTTGCTGGAGGCTAAATGTAGATTAGCCTAAGAATAAAGAATTCCAGAGGTCTGCAATCCTAGGGAGTGTCCCAGGCTTTCACATGTTTTATCCCTAGGAGACTCACGAGGATCTGATGGTTAAGAAAGCCAAGAAGGACCCTCTTAGGACTCTGGAACCTCATAGACGTCATAGAAGTCAAGGGAAGGAGTAACCTTCGTAAAGTAGGACCACAACCTATTCCACAACAAAGCTTTGTTCTCCAAGAGAAAAGATATCACCAGAACCTTGCCCCAGAGATGGCAAGAAAGGCATTCCTTTAATTCAGTTAAAAATAAAGGGATGGAGAAAGAGTTAACATGTTAATAACAGTTAAAATAAGGCTGAAGTAGCTATGATAACTTCAGAAAAAGTAGAGCTTTAAAATAAGGAAAATGATCAGAGATAAGTGGGGTAGTACATAATGATAAGACTGTCAATTTAGCAAGAAATTATACCAATACTAAATATTTATGCACTTAACAACAGAAGATCATAATACATGAGGCAAAAACTGTTAAAACAAAAGAACAGATAAAGACACTCTTATTCTATTGTGCTCAGTTGTTCAGTTGTGTTAGACTCCTTGTGACCACATGGAGAGTAGCCAGCCAGGGTCCTCTGTCCATGAATTCTCCAGGCAGGTATACCGGAGTGGGTTGCCATTTCCTGGTCCAATTATTCATTCTATTAATACATTGCTTCTCAACATGTAAAATTAGCATATCAAGCAGGCGCAAAATCAGTAAGGGGGTGAACAATACTACTAACAGACTTGACCTAATTGAAATTTATCAAATATACCATCTAATAATAGTAGAATAGTCACAGAAAAAGCATCTGAGGAAGCCAACATCCACCCATAATGAAAATTCTCCACAAACTAGAAAAAGAAACAAGCTTCTCTAATGTGCTAAATGAACATCTAAAAAAAAAAGACAAAACAACAGTACAGCTAACTTTATAAGTAATTTTGAGAAGATAAATGCTTCCCCCTTAGATCAAGAACAATTCAAGGATAGCCAATCTCATCATTCCAACTAAATTTCCTGCTGGAATCTTTGTTGGTACAATAGGACAAAAAGGAAATAAAAGTCTAATATTGGAAAAAAATTAAAACTATCCATTTTCTTCACGTTCTCTCCAGCATTTGCTATTTGTAGACTTTTTAATGAACAGAACCCTCCTATACTGTTGGTAGGAATGTAAGTTAGTGCAGCCACTATGGAAGACATTGTAGAGTTTTCTCAGAAACCTAAAAACAGAAATTTAGTTTGATCCATATGATCTAGCAATTCCACTAATAGGCACACACCCAGATAGAACTATAATTCAAAATGATACATGCACCCCTATGTTCATAGCAGCACTATTCACAAGGCCAAAATATAGAAACAACTTAAATGTCCATCAATGAATGGATAAGGAAGATGTGGTACATATATTTTAATGGAATACTTCTTAGCTGTAAAAAAGGATGAAATAAAATCATTTGCAGAAACACGGATGCACCTAGAGATTATATTAAGTCAGAAAGAGAAAGACAGATACCGTACAATATCACTTATAAATGGAATCTAAATATGGCACAAATGAACTTATCTACAAAACAAACAAACAAACAGACACACAGACATAGAGAGTAGACTTTCAGTTGCCAAGGTCAGGGATAGGGGACTGGAAGACTGGGATTAGAAGATGTAAATTATTATATATGGGCTGGATAAGCAATAAGGTCCTACTGCATAGCACAGGGCACTATATTCAGTAGCCTGTGATAAACCATAATGGCAAAGAGTATAAAAAAGAGAATGTCTATATGTGTAAGACTGAGTCACTGTGCTGTACCAAAGAGACTGGTACAACATTATAAATCAACTATACTTCAATTAAAAATTAAATTAAAAAAAACTATCCCTATTAGAAGATATGATTGCCTACATAGAAAACCCCAAAGCATAAACAGCAAAAGCTCTTGGAAAAGATGAACAGGTTGAAGAATAAAAAGTTAATATAAAGTATCAATTGCTTTCTTATATATACCAGTAATAAACAATTAGAATTTGAAAAACAATGCATCATATAGAGTAGCACCTTAAAAAAAACCCAAATACTTAAGTATTAATGTCATGAAATATGCCTGATAACTATATATTAAAAAGCTATAAAATACTCATGAAAAATATCAAAGAATATTTAAATATATCTGTGTTCATCACCTGGAAAATTCAGAATTGTTAAGATTTCAATTCTTCCCAAATGGTGTTAGACCAAGTGGACTTACTTATGGAAACAACAAAGGGAACCTGACATAGACATTACTCCTTCCACAAACTCAAAGTAGATCACAAACTTAAATGTAAACTTCACAAATATGAAAATTCTTTAGAAAGCAGGAAAAAAAACATATATTATCTTCAGATTGTTCATAAGGTCATAGATGCAATACCAACAAAACAATCCATGAAGGAAAAATTGATAGGCTGAATTTTATTAAAATTTAAACTTCTGCTCTGTAAAAGACAGCATTAATAGGAAGGAAAAGTAAGTCACAAACTGGGAGAAAATATTATAAAATACATTTCTAACAAAGGGTATATCTCTAATATTCAGATACAGAAAACCTAAGAAACACTAAAAAAATCCTAATTAAATGTACCATCCTAATACCATTTTAATATAATGATGTTAACAGAGGATGCTAGATATATGGTATATAAGACTATATTATCATCACAGTAATTCTGTAAATCTACAGCAATAATTTAAGAAGCTTCTTGCAAAAATAAATTAATTCAAGATGCTGAAGGACAAATTAAGACCAAACACCCCCTCTTTCTAACTTCTCACTGATCTTCATGGCAGAACTGGGGCCTGCTTCATGGAATACATGGATGTACTTGTGGATACCAATACTCAAACAGTGAAAGGAAGGTGGAGCAATCACCTTTACCGTAACTGAACCATAAATTGCACTTCCAATATGGACTCTACGCAGTGATAAGCAGCCGTAAATATTTTATGGCAATAGACACACACATTAATGAAGATTCTGGATCTCTGAATTAAGAATTCTGAGCTCAGAGCGGGGCAATCAAGACAAGATCAAATTCAGATCTTACCTCTCAATGAAGCATGCTTTCTTTCACAAAGGCCACCTCTTAACCATAATGTGTAAAGTAAAGTTGCTTACTCATGCCCGACTCTTTGCGACCCCATGGACTGTAGCCTACCAGGTTCCATCGTCCATGGGATTGTCCAGGCAAGAATACTGGAGTGGGTTGCCATTTCCTTCTCCAGGGAATCTTCCCTACTCAGGGATTGAACCCAGGTCTCCTGCATTGTAGGCAGATGCTTTACCATCTGAGCCAATAAATATAACAATAAAACATGGATTGCATTTATACAGAATATCATCCAGGAAGGATATCTAATAAACACTAATTGGATGAATAAATAAGTATCATGACCTGTTCTAGTTTGAGAATCTATCCACAAATTATTGGGAAAAATAATTAAAAGATATTTAAAGCATATTTGTAACCAGTAAGGGAAGACTAAGTGTAAAGAGAAAAACTAAGAGGCTTCTTCACTCAAGAAAAGGTGAGGGCATTAAGTGATGACATTAAGAGCAGGCTCAGGGAAGATGAGAAAGGAGAAAATTATTGGCAACATTTCGTAACTTAGTAAATATGGAGAATGAGAGTGAGAGAAATAATGACATGAAGGAAACTGATTTTCTGGCCTTAACTGTTTCCTCACAGGACTTCTATATATAAAGTGATGCTGGTTGATCATAAATCAGACATTTAAATTATGTTATGCTTTGGACTTGCTGAAATTGGTCCAGGGGGAAATTCAGGGGATCTTTACTGTGTGTTCATTAGCCATGACAATAGCTGATTTTAGAGATCATTTGTTTTCTGTGAAAAGGAAAAAATATATACAATGTGTTTAAGAGGCTGAGCTGATGTTCCATTTTGACAATAATTACTACACAATTCTGAAGAGAAATTGGTCATTTGCAAACTGTAAGACAAATCTTAACCCAGTAATAACTGCAAATGCACTCCATTACATGTGTAATTGGCAGTAATCTGTATCCAAGCACTGGTACAGAAATAAAACACTCGAGGACAAAATTCTCATTTCCTAGATGTATATTGTTCCTTGAAATAAATAGCCTAATAACTCTAGTTATTGAACTGCATTTTATTTCAGAACAATATTAATATGCATTTCTTTACTAGGTTCACATTTGCTTTCAACTATCTAAAAAGACTAGGCAGTTGGTTTAATGAAATTCTTGTCATTTATATTGAGATTAAAGACTTGCACTGGTTTATATCTGAGTTTAGTTCAACACTATCTTTTATCAGTAATGGTGTGACTTTAAATCAGTGCAATGCAATGAAGGATTCATGAATATTAAACTCATTACCCACTAAAAAAGGGTTTAATAACAGACAAACCGTTACTGGTCAGTGTTATAATCAGCCTCCTGAACACTTTACAAAGGCTGAGATAAAAAATACTCTCAGAAAGTAAAATGAGGGAGGAAAATTTCTGGTGGCAACCATTTAGTTATGATTGGTCAGTTCTCTTTTTTCTCAAAGTTGGCAAATCTAATATGTCTCAGATAATCATAGCAGCAAATATTTTGTTACAAATGATTTTGTTTTCCTTTAAGATTACAGCTGCTTAAAGGCACATTTTTACATCTTATTATCTGTTTAAAAACTATTTTCACCCAGAATAGATTCTTACATAGGCCTACATAATAACTGTAACATGGCACAAAATTTAGTAATGTAAATATATATTAGACAAGACTAAAATCACTTTGATCATCATTCCTGACAGGATCCCTGACCACTTACCCAGGTATAATCATATTTATTAATTTGGAGCTATCTTTTTAGGCTTGCTAGTTTTAAACTGACATGCACATACAAATACATGCATGTGCCTTCACACACACATATACACTGTAAACATTTCCTACAGTTTAAACATTTGTGCATTTCTAAATTTTAGAAAATGTGTGTGACATAATCTGGTCTCTTATATAGACTCTGGAAGAGGAAGTGTCTTTGTGTAAAACAGACCTGATTAAAGAATTTCATTGCTATATAATTTGCAGTGGTCATGACAGCAACATTTTGGAAATTATCTAAATGCCTATGATTAAGGGAATGGTCAAAATATATAACTTTTTTATAGAATTTTTAATCAAGGAAGTGATATGGTCATGTATAATTTTTTAAAAGGTAATTTGGAATACACATTGAAGAAGGATCACATACAGCAAGACTATAAATAGGGAGACAATTTAAAAAATAATTGCAACAATATATGTGAGAGATGATGAAGGCCTAGTCCAGGTCCTCTCACAGTGACAGTAAAAATGTGTATGTTGGTCTAGCAAATCTCAAAATTTTGCTGCCTATAATATGTATATCAATAAAAATAGATGTTAGTATATAATTGCAAGGTGCCTGGCAGTTTACAAGTCAATTTCAAATATATTATACAAATTGAATGTCTTAGACAAGCTGTGAGTTTGGGTTAGGATGGTATGTAATTGATAAGTTATTAATGTTTATACAGATACAGATATTATCTTGAAATTTGACATGGGATTTCTGGACCCAGACAGGTTATTATCATTTTATCAATAACCTCACCAGCTCCCCATATGACAAAATATTCATATTATGGCAAATGTGATAAGGGTTTTAGTATCTGAGAACAGGATACGTTCTCATGACAGTTCAAGTGATAAAGTGAAATGTAGTAAATTGGAAATCTTACCAGATGTTTAAGACCAAATAAGACATCCAGTTATCTAGTTTGCAAAGGAATGATAAATATTTATTTTTGGATGACATGCTCTTACTAGAAAATTCAAAAGGAATGCACACACTCATACACACATTCACACTAAACTAATAAATGAATAAAGCAAGGTTACAGAAGAAACCATCTTCAATGACTGGGAAACTCATTATCATCAAGACAGCAATTCTCAAATCTATTGCCATTCAACACATTCTTTAAGAAAATTTCAGTAGAATTTTTGTATAAATTATCAAGTTCATCCTAAAATGTATGGTTATTTAGTCACTAAGTCACTTCAGACTCCTGTGACCCCATGGATTGTAGCCTGCCAGACTCCTCTGTCTGTGGGATTTTCCAGGCAATAATACTGGAGTGTGTTGCCATTCTCTTCTACCGGGGATCCTTCAGACCCAGGGATCGAACCCAGGTCTCTTGCACTGCAGGCAGATTCTTTACCACCTGAGCTACCAGGGAAGGGAAATCCTATAAAATGTATATAGTAATTCAAAGTGAATTAGAGTAATCGACATTTTTTTGAAAAATAAGAACAAATTTGGAGGATGTATATTACCCAATTTCAAAACTTACTATGAAGTCATAGTAGAAATATATAGTATTGCTATAAGGACAGTCCTGGAGATCAGAAGAACAGAACTGACAATTCTAAAACAATTTGATATGTTTATTTTTGACAATAGTGTCAAAATAATCTGATGGAGAAAGGATTAGTTTTTTTCCTACAATTAATGTTGAGACAACTAGATATCCACATACAAAGAAGAAAACTTAGACCGTCACCTCAAACCATACATAAAAGGTAACTTAAAATATAAGACTGAGTGTAAGATCCAAAACTATAAAACATCTAGAAAATATTAGATAAGATATTTGTGATCATGGGTAGCAAATATTTCTTGAAAAAAAATGATAAATGGTAGTACCCCAAATTAAAACTGTCAACTGCAAAAGATACTATTAAGAAAATGAAATGATTAGGAACAGCTTGAGAGCAAATATTGGGGATGATATATTTGGTAAGAGCTTTCCAGGTGGTGCCAGTGGTAATAGTTCAGTTGGTAAGAATCCACCTGCAATGCAGAAGACCCCAGTTCAATTTCTGGGTTGGGAAATTCCACTGGAGAACGGATAGGCTACCCACTGCAGTATTTTTGGGCTTCCCTTGTGACTCAGATGGTAAAGAATCCCCGGGAATGCAGGAGACCTGGATTTGATCTCTGCGTGAGGAAGATCCTCTGGAGATGGTAAAAGCTATGCACTCCAGTATTCTGACCTAGAGAATTCCATGGACTGTATATACCATGGGGTCTCAAAGAGTTGGACACAGGTGAGCAACTTTCACTTTCACTTCAGTGGTAAAAATCTCCCTGCCAATGCAGGAGACATAAGAGATGTAGTGGGTCCAATCCATGGGCAGGGATTCCCTGGAAGAGGGCACTCCAATGTTCTTGCCTTGAGAATCCCATGGTCAGAGGAGCCTGGCAGGCTACAGTTCATAGGGTCGCACAGAGTTGGACACAACTGAAGTGAATTAGCTCGCACTCATATGCTCACTGTAGCATATCAGCAAGCTAAATGACATATCCATAGACACAATGACAGTTCCAAGGCCAGTCACAGAAGTCACAGTCAACTCAATGGACATGAGTTTGAGCAAACTCCAGGAGATAGTGAAGGACAGGGAAGCCTGGCTTGCTTCAGTCTATGGGGTCCCAAAGAGTTGGTCATGACTTAGTATCAAAGGGGTACCAAATGTCCATCAGCTAGTTAACGGATAAACAATACATATGGTATATCCATATAATGGATTACTGCTCAGTAGAAGAGAAGACTACAGACTCAATTATGTTGCAACATGCATGAATCTCAAAGAATATGCCAAATGAGAGGGGGATGACCCCTGAATAAATGACAAAAACAATCTTTGAGATTGTCTTCTATAAACACCTACTCAACCCAAGATTAACTGATGTCAACTCAGAAAGTATCAGTTGGAACTTTTCTGCTCTTTATATTTCCAGCATCATTTTCATATTTCTCTTTTGTATTAATATTAATCATTCAAAAAAGTATGTATTGCAAGAATTTTATGTATACAGTTATACTATATGCTGCACTTAAAAAATGGGTTTATATAGTCACAAATTTTGATTTTTATTTAAGAATAAAAATAAAAGACATCAAAGACATTCTTCTAATAAGAATATATAATTACTTGAACTTTTCTACCATGCTTTTCTTCTTTTGATATTTTAATTAATTCACTAACTACTTATTGGTTTGATGACATCATTGATTAGATGGACATGAGTTTGAGCAAGCTCTGGGAGTTGGTGAAAGACAGGGAAGCCCAGGATGCTATGGTCCATGGAGTCGCAAAGAGTCATGGACTCAGGAACTGAACTGAACTGATAAAATAATAAGCTACTATTTTATAAAAATAACATAAGCAAATTACATTTATATAAATATAAATATCTTTAATAAAGAAGAGCTGCTGTCCTCACCTTTTTTTCTTACTCAGGCCTTAATCCTGAGAGCATTCTCCAATAAATTCCCCAATAAAAATGAACATGGGTATTTCTGAATCTGTTTCTCTGAGAAACCAGCCTGCAACAAGGACATATCTCCAGTATTTCTCTTTACTGTCTCTTGCATATAAAAAGTTTCCTTCCCTGCATTATTCTCAAGAGCAAATAAATAAACTTCCTTTTATCTTATCCTAAAAACAAATAAATGAAGCTCAGCAAAGCAGTTATTATACATATGTCTAATTCTTCTATTTATCATAATTAGTTTAATTATTTTTTCCCCCGCCATTAACCAAATGGCTCCTCTCAAGGTCACCAATGATGTAATATGTCATCCATTGGCAATCCACAGTCTTCATTTTCTTTGACCTAGTAGTAATGTGTGACACCACTGATCAATATTTCTTCTTTGAAAGACTGTATTTATTCTTATTTGGGGGCCTACATTCACAGAGTTCTCTCCTAACTTTCTGGGCACTTATTTTCATACTCTTCTCACAGTTCTTTATAATGTTCTCTACTTTTAAATGTTTGAGTGCTCAGGGCTCAGTCTTGCACTTCTTTTATATTTATATCATTCCCTTGGTGAACATCCAATTCCATGATGAAGTAACTTTCACAATAATAAAAACAAAACCTCCCTAATTTAAATCTCCAGCAGGACTTTCCTTTGAATTTTTGTTACTGCTATTCATTAATATATAGATTTGGCTGTTTTTCCTAATTAGGTGGTGGTCATATGATCTATTAAAAAATGGCAACTTCTTTTTTCTTTCAATGTTTGCAGTGATTATTTTTCCCTCAGGATACTTAACAAAACCACAAATGATATACTGAATGCTTATGGCAATAGCGAATATCCTTCTCTTTTTCCAGAAATTTTCCACTAAATATAAGGAATTATCTTCTATTTAGTATACCATAGCAATAACATGGGGCTTCCCATGTGGCTCAGTGGTAAAGAATCTGCTTGCCAAGCAGGAGACATAGTTTTGATCCCTGGGTCAGGAAGATCCATGGAGAAGAAAAGGGCAACCCACTCCAGTATTCTTTCCTGGGAAATTCCATGGACAGAGGAACCCAACAGGCTATAGTCCATGGGGTCTCAAAGAGATGGACATGACTTAATGACTAAACAGTAGCATCAGAAGTAATAACATAAAGAAAGAACAAAAAGAAATTAAATAAGTTATTGGGACAGCATGTATCAGATGGCATACAAAAAGTTAAAATATAAGAGACCAGCTGGACAAGGTCATAGTGGGTTGTGAAGAATTGGCTATATACCTGATAGAAGGACTTCCTTTGTGGTTCAGGAGTAAAAAGTCCGCCTGCAATGCAGGAGATGTGGGTTAGATTGCTAGGTTGGGAAGTTCCCCTGGAGAAGGACATGGCAACTCACTCCAGTATTCTTGCCTGAAAACTTCTAGGGACAGAGGAGCCAGGCGGGTTGCAAGAGCTGGACATGACCGTGACCAAACTACCACCATACCTGACAGACCATATAACTAATGAGACTTGCTGATAACTGCATGCTGTTAGAGAAACAGGGAAGACAAAGATAACTTGACAGTGTTTTGTCTTAGGAACTGAAGGATGATGAAACTGCCATTTACTAATGGAAAGACTATAGGTTGACTATGTTAGTGATGGGAAGTATTAGGAGCATGGTGTTAAACTCGGTATATTTGAAATGTTAAGCATTTAGCCTTGTGGAAATGATGAGTAAGAGGCTGGATACATGAATATTGCCCCATCTGTTCCTCAGATTGTTCTGAAGAGTGAGGGGTTAGAGGTAGAACTTGATAGGAGAAATTTTTACAAGAGAATTCAACCTTATAAAAGAGAAGAAATGAAGGCAAGCTATCACCATTGGAAAGCAAAACAAACCCATAAGAAAGAATGTGTGATAATGGCACAAGAAAAGGTAAAAACCTGAATGAAACAAAACAGTGTTTAGAGACAGAAAGGGTAACAAGCATATGAAGAGCCATATTCATTAGTAATTAATGACATGAAAGTTATCACTTTGTACCTGTTAAACTGGAAATAACAGAAATATAGACAATGCTGGGTGTTGGCAGGAATAGAGCAGACATATACAACCTTTATACACTGATGCTGAGCATGCAAGCTGCTATGGTCATTATTTAGAGCTATTTGATTCAATTCAGTCAAATTAAATAAATATATATATATATATTTAATATATTAAATATATATAATTTGACTGTATATATATACACACATTTGCCTTTGTCTCAAACATTCCTGAGCAAGGATGTGGAGTGCTGTAAGCAAGCTTCGCATTTTTCAGTGAGGTGGCATAGGGGAGGAACACTGTCATGTCATCTTCTTGAACCTGCACATCTCTACCTGGGCAATGTTCACAGTCTAAACCACAGTCTGATACAAGCCTTGACAGAATGCCTTTTCATCTTTCCCAGAACACAGAGAGATAAATAGTGCTGCGAACAGTTACATGTGCCTTGGGTGTGCCAGAGAGGTACCCTACTTTGCAGAAGTCTAGGCCTCTCAGGTAGCTCAGTGGTAAAGAAACCACCTGTCAATGCAGGAGACACAGAAGAGCTGGGTTTGATCCCGGGGTCAGGAAAATCTCCTGGAGTAGGAAACAGCCACCCATTTCAATATTCTTGCTTGGAAAATTTCATGGATGAAGGAGCCTGGTGGGCTACAGTCCATGGGGTGGCAAAGAGTCGGATATGGTTGAGCAACTGAGCACACACACACACACACACATGCACACAGTTTATTTGCATTTCTCTGGTTTTAGTGAGGCATTCTAGTAAGGAATGCATCTTGCCACTGCTCTTAAGTGTATCTGCAGGCTAACAGAATCATCTAGCTATAATGGAGACTTTGATCCTCCATGACAGAATTATCCATGGCCTCTTGACCCCAGTGACACCTGTGGGCCACAAATAACTGATTCGGTTCATGCTGCCATGTGTATTTGGGCTTACTGTAACCTCTCCTTACTGGACATATCTATTGCTGACTTGCAGGCCTTCCAAATGGCTCCAGTTTCACTGTAATGCCTATTTCCTTGATAGGTGGTGGACAGATTAAAAATGGTGGGCAAACGAGAAAAGTAACACAAAGCCATTAGAAGGAACATGGTAGGATATACACAGGATAACATGGATAGATTTTATAATATAGAGTCTGAGGTAAAAACTGAAAAAGCAGAATGAAATGAATGCAGAATAACATTTTGTGAATAAACACACAAATGGGAGTAAAAAAAAAAATAAAAGATAGGCAGTAGTGATTAAATAGGAGAGAAGCCAAGCATGGATTCTGATGATAGTGTGCTATATTTTGAGTTTAATTAACTCTATACCCTGCCTCTGAAATTTACAAACCAAAACGAAGTATGAACAACACAACAAAAACTGAACAATTGCTATCCCTAAGGTCAGGACCTAGAGTCTGAATAAATACCCTATGAGACAGAAAGTCTTTTATGCTGCTTTCTTTAGGGAAAATAAAATCAGCTTATAGTGTTATACTCAATAGCCAAGATTTGATGTCTCACTTATTCACAACCCAAAGCATTCAAACTCTAAGAATTTAGATATTCTGGTTTACAGGTTGAGCTACCCTCTAGGTAAGTAACATTTCATTTCACTAAAAGGGTGTCAGTTTCAATTATTTTTAGAGGATAAGTTTCTTTTTTGTTAAAAATCTTGAAATACAATACATAACCTGTTTCCATCTTCCTTCACTGCTGGGTTATTTAACTAAAAGCCTCAATAACAGAGCCTACAAAGAGATTCTAATGTGATTAACCCTGCTAAAGAAAGCTATTCTTGGTTAAGTCCAGGCTACATTTCTGCCTTGGATTATGCTATGTATTAGTTTGCACCTAACTGTGACAGGAAATTTTAAAACAACACCTATTTAATCCATGTAAGCGGAACCCAGTGAGAGCACAGCCACCTACACATTTGACGATCATGAAAGATTCCCTTTATTCACCTAGGGGAAGACTGACCTAAAAGACTGTAACCAACTTAAAGCAATCAAAGCGCTATGTTTTAGTGCAGAAGATGAAAGACTCAGTTTAAGTTCTGAGGCTGGCATTTACAACTTGTTTGGATTGGTTTTGATTTGAGGAAGTTGATCTAAACTCTTAGGATTTTCGTTTCCTCAGCTTTGAGAGAAGTATGATATAAAAATCACAGTACTGTTTTAGGCCACAATTAAGAAAATATATGTTAAAGATATTTTTCATAAATTGGAATAATTTTTACATAGACTGATCACATGCATAAATGTAATATAAAGATACATATTATATGTTGTCTGTGTGCAGTACAGCAACAAATTGAAAATAAGCACTTTGAAAGACAGCAGCATATTTTTTTAAATAAAACCAAATTATGATGTAAGTTAAATAAGGACAAATGTGCAAAACACTAGACCAATAGCATTTTGCCTCAAGACAGTTTGAAAATATGTATGGGCAAATTAGGCAGGAATTGATTTTTCTATCATGTTAAATTTGCGGTAAGTCTGTTGAATTTAATTGTGCATATCATCTTTCATAAGATCTCAAAGGACAGAAGATGTGTGGGATAAAATGGCATGGTTCTTTTCAGCATAAATAAGCAAGGCTATTTTTAAAAAGAGTGTCGGATCACTGAATTGTCCTACGAATGCAAACGATACTGAAACTGGTCACTTTGTCAATACTATTCTCCTAGATGAAAAGCAGGTACTCACTGAATGTGTCTCTAATGGAAGGAAAGAGATCCTCATCCCTTGCCCAGCTGCTGTATACTTCTCTCTTATTCATTTTTTTAAAAAATTTAAACTATTTTCCCTCTATATTGATTCATAGAAAACAAAACTAAAATCCTGCCCACTCGTCATTTAAACAGATCAGTAAAATAAACCAGTATATATGCCATATAAAACCCAGGCTTTTGTAGAGAAGTGTGTGAGTGTGCATGTGTATGTGCGTGCACATGTACACACTTGGGCTTAGTTTGAAACACATCTTTTCTTTTCCAGATCTCACCTGAACCACTTGAGAAATTTCTGGCCCATCCCCAAGGTCAGAAATAACAATAATACGTGAGGGTAGAAGCATAAGCAAAGAAGAACAATTTGAAATTTGGTAGGCAAAGGAGTCAGATTCCAAATGAGGAAGAGCAAGTAACTTAGCAAAATCATTAGGAGGTCACAGGGAGAGATACAGTTTGAAAGCATATCACATAAAAGGGAGCCCTACTACTTACACAATATTGATGAGAAATTCCAAATCAGGAAACTCAAAATTAAAGAATATTCACTTAACAAGTGTTTGAACTATGATTTTTTTTAATATTTAGGTTTTGCCTTTTTCTTCATTCCCATGCTGTGATACCACGGCAATTAGTATATTAAAACCTTTAATAATTCCATGAATTAAAAGTCTCACTTAGAAATATTCCAGTTTAGATGTGTTTTTCTTTAGAGGGATAAGGGCAGTGGAATGATATCAGCTGACCTACCTGCTTGTCGCCTGGACTGTTTTATGTTGCCTATGGAGGGGGAGAGATTTGATGGGATTATGTAACAGGAGACATTTTCAGTGACTCTGGGTCAAAATACATCTCCTGGTGAAAATACACAACATAGCTGTGGGGAGGAAATCTCTTCACCACTCTGCAGAGCCTAGTTCTGGTGCACTGCACGCTCAGCTCTGTGAATCTCCAGATATGGAATGGGTATCCCAGACACCAGTATTCTCTAAGGGATTGTGACAGAAGTACAGCTTCTCCAAGGAGATATGCTGCCTGCAAATGTGCAACTCATATAGATAGGAGTCTGGGTTAGGAGAAGATGTGAACACATCTTTGAGTACTCCAGGATTAATTTGAAGTGAATGGGCTAAACTTCAGATGCGTGATGAGCTTGGCAGGCATTGGGATGGAGATGTATTAGCTGTGTTTCCAATTACTCAGCTGAAAAAGCACATCTTATTAGCAATTTTATGTGTTTGTAAGTGTTGTATTGGTACATATTTATTACAATAAACTCCATTTTGTTCTTTCACCAAAAGATAATTTTTCTAGTATTAATTAGAGCACAGTATGGTAAAAGAACAAAACAATTCATAACTCAATGAAAGGTATAAAATTGCAAATTCTAGTCCCATTTACTATAATAATAAGATTTTTTAATGTCTTATAATATATAAAGGATGCTTGAATATATGGAAAATTCCTTTATTAATGAGCACTTGCTTCTGTAGCAAATGTCCTCAATGCAATGCTGTTCTATGCATGTCCAGCTAACCATCCTAGTATCTGCTAACCACACCACACTCCATAGCCACAGTGTTGTTCACAAA
This sequence comes from Antilocapra americana, assembly GCA_007570785.1. Classification (NCBI taxonomy): domain Eukaryota; kingdom Metazoa; phylum Chordata; class Mammalia; order Artiodactyla; family Antilocapridae; genus Antilocapra; species Antilocapra americana. Next base: position 4,621,255 of record ML663566.1, read on the forward strand.
TTCTCCTCTTGTTTTGATTGGAAGGCTGCTAATTGGATTTCCCTCATGTATTTTTCATTTCCCCACGACATGACTCATCTCCCTACTACATGCCATTAGTCACTTCAATTGTTCGCCAGCATGTTGCCTTCAGTTCCATTCACCAGGTTTACTCAGGTCTCCGCTGTTTGTCTGATGATCATTTCCATTTTTATATTCTCTTTTAAAGTCGCGTTACATGCGCTCCCCTTCCAGAACCCCCCTCCCACCTCCCTCCCGATTCCCTTTCTCTGGGTCATCCTGGTGCATGTATACCCATGTGTACCCATGGCAGATTCATGTCAATGTATGGCAAAACCAACATGATAATGTAAAGAAAATTAAAATTAAAAAAAATAAAATAAAAATTGATAAAATGGGATACTAAAAAAAAAGTCATGTTACATTTAATTTATTAACAGTTCATCGTAGCCCTTTACAAGTTAGTATACTGCAAGAATTTTGGGTAAAAACTATCATATGTTTCTGAATGAACTATGTGCTTCTTTCACCATAGAGAATCCTTAAGTGAAGACTGGATATGCTACTGCAACTTCAGTCTAGGTTGAATTGTATTTCACCTCCCTGTTTTCTGGTTCTAGATCCTAGGCTAGCACTGTTTTCTGTATCCTATGATTATGCAAATGAGAGGGGTTAATTTCTGATGTCAGTATTTCACTTATCATCATGAAGTGTCAATACAGACTTAAGAGAAATTTCTGCTTGAATCAGGAAGAAAGGGTATATGTAATCTGAAATAAGTGAAGTCTCTTCCTTCATTTCACTAAATTGATTCTTTCCTATTAAGTTATCCCTGAGATGACCCCATAGTTTCCTCCAATACCTTCAGTCCCTTTCTTCAAATTCTTGTTTTGTTCATTTTCATTGCTAATTATGAATATCTCCTGCCCTTTGTACTATCCAAGAGCTTATTCCGTATCAATTTTATTCTGATTGAATTCGACTTATAGAGATGTCTCTTCCAGAAAATATAATTCATTTGAATTAAGGGAATAGAATGATACCAAACCTGCAGATGAAATATTTTTAAGCAGGTGATCTCACAATGTATTGTCTATATATAAGTGCTTGTATATAGAAACACTGTGAGTGGAGAACCATAGGGAGTGATGAAGGAGTAATGTGGAACTTGTGGGAAGTAGGAAACTGTGAATGCAGGGAGACACTCCTATTTCTGTGCTCTGATCACTAAAGATAATTTTAAAGAGTAGTTGAAACTTAAATGTGTGTAGAGAAAAGGAAGAGCTAGCAGACATTAACTTTTTTTTTTTTGGTGTTCTTCAATTATATGTTATTCAGATTTTCTGAAAAAATCTGAGTAATGGTATATTGCATATTCAAAATTGAATGCTATAGATAAATAATGTAGTTAGTACAGTTCCTGGTTGCTTAGTCAACAGACATAATTTTGTTTGTTCCCAAATTCACTCTAAAAACTATTCAGAAAAATCTTGAATATTGAATATTACATGATAAATTACTCCTCAATAGTGAGACTGTCCACATTATATGTTTGTTGCCTTTTATTCTTATAATTGTGTTGGATCAGATTCAAGTTTTCAGTTATAAAGATTAAACTGGAAAATTTAATTTTTAATTTATAAGGCTATAAGTCAAATAATTATATTGGTATGGCCTCTGGGTTTTCTTTTTACAAGATCTGATACATTTAGATTACTGATTTTTAAGACATTGGTCAACAAGCGTCTATTTTGTGAAGTTTTAATTATTTTTCTGACAGGATAATCTTAGACATTATATGTTCTAATATATCTACTCACTTAGAAATTTTATTTGGATGCAAATATTAATTTTAAAACATGAACACAAAATACAATTTTATTCATATATGTTGCTAATCTTATAATATCAACATTATAGTACAAACATTGTTTAGTATATCAAGAGGCAAAAATATGAAAATGTGGAAATTAATCTTCTACTGTTGAATTCATCAAAGTATAATGCATAAATAATTATTAAACTGCAAATAATAAATCATTGTTATAAATATTACAGATAAATATCTTACTGCTTTTCCATTTTCTCTTGGGCTTAATATATTGACTTTTAATTTCTGTAAACTGATGTTTTAACATTTCTAAAATGGTCACCAAATCTTCCCAAGTAAACCTGCGACCACTCTAAAATATCTGTAGACTTTAGACAGTCCCAAACCATAAGGTCTAATAGTCTCAGTGAACATGAATTTTGCAGGGGTGCCACTTTGAAACACAACTAGCCAAACTTAAACCCACTTACCCTGCCTCATCCTTCCTGTCTGTAGAAAGCACAGTAAAAGTACTTGCTTATAGTTCCATTCTTTCTACCTTCTGACCAACCAGGGTGCTTTCGAGTGGTTCCATGTGGAATGCCATGCTCTCCCCAGGAACTGAGAGTATAATAACACTATACTCTCAGTATAGTGTTACAGTATAATAACACTATAAAACTTTCCAGTTTTTCTCTTTTGATCTGCATCTGGCTTCAACACATCTTACTCAAGGGAATATGGTTCAAACATTTAACTACAGGATCTATTATTTTGGAAAGATATGTGTTTAAATGGTTACATGAGGAATAAAATATGATAACGTTTTCTGAAAAGATATTTGTCATGAGAGTGTGTAATTTCCTCCGTTCTGTCTTGTCACAACAAAAATTTGAAGCAATGGACATTAAAGCCCCCGGACAGACCGTGTCACAGCTCTCGGATGGATTGGTGTTATAACTCCATGTTACAGCTCAGCTTTATTTAGAAAATAAAAGAGGATACATCCTCGAGGTGTGAGGGCATGCTGACCCAAGACATGAAGAGGAGAGAGCGAGCCCTGGCCCTTTGACTCCTCTTTTGATATGCTTTTTCTCCTCCCCCTGGGCCTCCCCTATGTAAACTGGGCTAGCCAGGAGTGCTGTTTGTTCTACCTGAGGTCCTCAGTTCCTTTGTTCTATCTTTGTGGGCTTTTCCCTTTCTTGTCTTTTGACTACCACCATTCCTTTTTCCTGTTCTAACTACCTAACATATTGAAACTGCTTGCCCTTTCTTTGGAGTAAATTAGGAGAATCTGGTAAAAACAAGTGGAGTTCAAAGTGATTTTTTTTTTTTTTAATTGGCAATGACCTCCTGTTTACTACCTTCTGAGGATATACAAGGCATAGTAAACGGAAGGAAAGTAATTTGCTTGTAATAATTTATGAGATTCATTTCTCCACACTTTGAACAATAAGAATGAATTGTACTTGTGAAATTTCAGAAAGGGACAGGTTAAAAGGGAGAGGAGCACTGAAATAAATCACAGGGCATTTCAGGGATCAGTGCCATTAATTTAATCAAATTAACTTTGGATGCTTTCTCTGTCTCTACTTGTATAACGGTGCTGATCCTCATAATACATTTGCCAATATTAAATTATTGAAAACAAATAGTTAAAGTGATAAAGTTACATTGGTTATTGCAATGCAGGTTAGAGAACTGTGAAAGTCAAACATATTATATTGGATAATAGCGGTACACAATGGACTGTCCAGAATACTTTTTAAGGATCAAAATGGGAGTAGATGGAATGAATAGTCTGCAATTTCTAATTAATTGACAACTTTGCCTAACAGTTTAAAAATAACCCAGTGTGAATATTTTATAAGCTTCTTCTTGCATCTTAAATTATTGAGCTGCTAGGGAACACCTAAGGGTTAAAAGCTATACTAAGGGACTACTTATCATTTTATTTTGTTTTATGTACATAGTCTCCTCTGATCTGAGATTGCAATTTCTGTGGTTTTAGTTACTTGAGATTAGAAATTAATAAAAGGAAAATAACAGAAATAAACATTTCATAAGTTTTAAAGGGAACACTTTTCTGAGTAGTGTGATGAAATCTCACATGATCCCACTTGTCATGGCTTAATGATCCAGGATCACCTGAAGCAGATGATTCTCCTTTGGACATATTGTTAGAAGATTAAAATTAACACTACATCACAATGCCTATTTTCTCCACTTCACTTTATCTTATTATGTAGGCAATCTATCATATCACATTATCACAAGAAGAGTGAGCAGAGTACAGTTAAGATATTTTGAGAGAGAAACCACATTCACATAAATTTACTACAGTATACTGTTACTAATGTTCAACTTTATTATTAGTCTGCTGTTAATCTCTTTACTATTGCTAATTTATGAATTAGACTTAATCATACATATGTATGAATAGGAAAAAAACATAGTATATCTGGGCTCAGTACTATGTACAGTTTCAGGCATCCACTAGGGGTTTGGGACGAATTCCCTGATGACAAAATGGGACTAATGTACTGTATTTTTGGTGTCATATCTAAGAAATCTTTACCTAACCCAAGGTCACAAAACATTTGTATTTTTCAAGAAGTTGTATGGTATTACACTGAGACATATGATTCATTTTGAGTTAATTTTGATCATGCAAAATATAAAGCTGTGTTTATATTTAATGTGGATTTCTAATTGTGTGAAAACAATTTGCTGAAAAACAACTTCCTCTGCATTGAATTTTCTCTGCACCTTTCTCAGAAATGAATTGCTCTTTTATGTGTGGATGTATTTTGGAATTTTATTCTGCTTCATTGATTTATATGCTTATCACTGTTACCAATACTATGCTATCTTGAAAACTATGGATTTATAGTGAGTCTTGCGATTTCTTTTTCAAATTGTTCAACTTGTCTAGTTCTTTTGCCTTTTCATAAATTGTAGAATCAATTTGTTAATTTCTGCTAAAATCTGGATGTGATTTTGATTTGTTTTGCACTGACCATGTTTGAGATAATTTACATCTTAAGCACTGAATCTTCTAATCCATATACATGATATACTTTTCTATTTCTCAATGTCTTCTTTGTTTTCTTTCACCAAAATTTTGCAGCTTTCAACATACTGTTCTGGCATATGTTTTGTTGATGTTTACCTGATATTTTATGTTTCTTGATTCTATTGAAAATGGTTTAAATTTTTAAAGTTTAATTTCTGATTATATATTGCTGATATATCATAATATAATAGAGTTTCATATGTTGACCTGCTATCTTACCATCTTTACTGAATTTAGTTATTAGTTTTACTAACATTTTTGTCGGTTCTTAGAAACTCTATATATAGCCATGTATTGTTTACTTCTCCTTCTTATAATATTGCCCCAGCTTAGTCTCTCCACATGCATGTGCTGATGACCACTCTGACAAAACAGACCTTCTGAAAACCTCCAGAGTTCTCTCTCTATGCAAGTACTTCCTCTCTGATTATCTGACTTGTGGATCACAGTTACCATGGCCTCTTTTTAACCCTCAATTCAGGGATACCCCTGACTCTGCCTATGCCACACTTATTCTTAGGCATCAAGCTACAGGCAATCATGGATTTCATGTTTCCCATTCCTCAAAGATGCCTGATCTGTGTGGCTGGTTATCAAATGTACAAGAACCAGTATCTATTTCTTCAATATTTTTGATTTTTTAATGATGTATGATAAATATGATAACCTGTTCCGCTATCATAGGTAGAAGCAGAATTTTCCACCTTGATGTTGAATGTGACTAAATAAACTGAAAATGATGATAATAAAAAATAACATACCATCATATTTGCTACATGTCAGAAGCATCAATTTCTGCTAGGTAGAATACATTTAGTACTATACTGAAGGAAAAGGAGAAAGCCTAACTTAAACCTCTCCTCTATGGCAAAGTAGCATGTAGTAGTAGTAGTGTTAGTTGCTCAGTCATGTCCAACTCTTTGCAACGCCATGGGCTGTGGTCCACCAGGCTCCTCTGTCCATGGGATTTTCCAGGCAAGAATACTGGAGTGGATTGCCATATCCTTCTCCAGAGGATCTTCCCAACCCAGGGATCAAACCTGGGTCTTCTGCATTGCAGACAGATTCTTTACCATCTGAGCTACAGGGAAGTCCTGGGAAAGTAGCATGATGTTGCAGAAATAGAAAAAGGAAAACTGGAAAGATTTGGTTTTAATTTGTTGCGTGTGCATGCTCTGTTGTTTCTGATTCTTTGTGATCCCATGGACTCTAGCTCTCCAGGCTCCTCTGTCTATGGATTTCTCCAGGCAAGAACACTGGAAGGGGTTGCCATTTCCTTCTCCAGGGGATCTTTGCAACCCAGGGATCAAACCCATGTCTCCTGGATCTCCTGGACTGCAGGAAGATTCTTCATCACTTAAGCCATTGGGGCTTCCCAGTTCCTGGAAGGTATACCTCAGCACTAGTAATTTATTTGAAAGTAAATTCCATAGAGTTGAGTAAAGGAGTTGTTAGAGAGAAACACAGAGGAAAATAAAAACTAAAATGAAACCTTACAGAATAACTATCAGTCATCCCTGTAAGGGATTGAAAGTTGAGGTCTTTATGAATCCACTGCTTCTCCCCATCTGTTGCAAATTGCTTCCCAGGAGTGTGAACTTTGTGTTTTGAAGGGCTTAGTCCCTTCCCTTTAACTTGAGAGAGAAATCTGAGGTGTGGAAGTGGAGAGACACTGTGGATGGCACTTGAACTGGGGTGTGGGTCAAAGTGTTCACAGTTCTTTACCACAGTTATACTAAAATTCTAGTGAATTGAGGGGTCATGACATAATAAAAGGTGTTTGCTACAAATCTAAATCTCACCCACTGTTGCAGAAAATCCAGGGTAGACTAAAGGTCAAACAGGAAATAGGCCACTTGAACCTGCTTTTGTCACTATAGATTAATTACAATCACCTGACATTGTACTGGGGGACCAAAGGGCAGAGGTGGGCAAAACAATAGAAAGCAGGCTCACTGAACTTCACTAGATGTTCTTCAATGCCACAGAGGGTCAGAGCTATAAGAAGATCAGACATAACTACATTTTCTTCCTGGAACAGAACTGAGGTCAAACACAAAGCAAGAACCAGAATGCTTCCCTGGTGCACAGTAGTTTATCAAACAAAGACAGTCAGGGCACTATTGAATAGTCTGTAACTGGACAAAAATCAAGTTCCCATTCAACTCATCTTTTGCATCAATATATGACAAAAGGCAGTGGTCCTAGGAATAAAAGATTTCAAGGAGTAAAGTTTACGAACAATAACTCCATGATAGTTACATTTGATGTAAAGTTTACCACCAATAATTCCATATGATAGTTACTTTTCATGTTCTAAAGTATACACATATAGTGAATTTCTATTAAAAGATATTGACTGGTGAGCAATGCAGGATACATTTGTGTATATACATATGAGTATACATATATACACAAGTGGCTATTTAAATTTAATTATAAAACAAAAATTTAAACATGAAAATTTAAAACACATAATATTATGGGCATTATTATAGGTCTCAAACTTTAATTATTTTAAGAAAAAGAAAATTATTATGCAAGTATAAAAGGGATTAGAAATTAGAGAGAGAATGAAATGTATATCACACAGCTCTGACATTAAAAGCAACGTAGAGACGAAAAAAGGAACACACACAAGTAGAAGCGAATAAGTGAAATATTACATGAACACGTTGTTTAGTCACTAAGCCATGACCAACTCTTCTGGGACACCATGGGCTATAGTCCACCAGGCCCCTCTATCTATGGTATTTCTCAAGCAAGAGTACTGGAGCGAGTTGCCATTTCTTTCTCCAGTGATCTTCCAGATGCAGGGATCAAACCCATATCTCTTGCATTGGCAGGTGGGTTCTTCACCACTGAGTCACCAGGGAAGCCCACCTAAACTTATAGAGACTTTTTTATTAATTATATGAAGCTTTAGGATGAAAAATTGGCAGTTATTAACTTTGAACCCAAAAGTTGAGGATTAAAGTCATAAACAGTTGTCAGAAAAAAGGAGAAAATGAAAGGCACAAAACATGTAACCATAGTCATTAGCATGCCAGTTTAAGACTGCTGCATGTCAAGTAGTTAAAATTAATTCTATAGTCATAAATAAAGTTAATATCAATGATCAAATAATAGTAATAAGCAACTATTTTTAATTCTTTCCATGTGCCAAATGAAATTTTGAGGCTAAAAGATCTATCACTTAGCTACAGATTATATTCTTCCTTATTATTACTTTTTTATTCAAATGGGGGTATATTGTCTTCCTTTTGACAAGATCAATGTTTTGAGAAGCCGTGGACTGCAGCCTACCAGGCTCCTCTGTCCATGGGATTCTCCAGACAAGAATACTGGAGTGGGCTGCCATTTCCTTCTCCATCATGACCATACACGTATTATTTAATAGTAAAATGATTAAAGTCATTCATTTGAAGCATGGGAAAGAGTGGTGACAAACTTTGTGGTAAGAGTCAGTATTTTCATCTGAAGAGCTTTCATGTTAAACAAAGGTAAGTATCCTTTTAAAAAGAACTAATATTTTGATGTTTATGGGTGGGAGATATTTAGCTTATAGTTAGCATGCACTTAGTCCTCTCAGCAACAAAATGAGATATGCATAACACCACTCTCATGCTACTAATAAGGGAACTAAGGCACAGAGATTAATTAAGCTGCAAATTTCATATAGGTAGCAAATGGTAGCAGTAGATATAAAAGTTTGGTCTGTGAACTGGGGTGTGTACACTCAAAAAAAAATCCACTGAAATTAATACTTCTCATGTAGAATAATATAATACTATTTAAGAAAAACATCAAAATAAATATATGCAAGTCAAGTTCATAAATTAGCCAATCCAAGTACAGATAATTTGTCTACCATGTTTGAGAGGAAGCTGTTGGTTTTGGCTTCTAATTTTGAGAGGTATGGCCGATTTTTAAGGTGAATTTTTATCGTTATTTATAGCAAAACACATTGAGATATTTCTACTTTCCAAATGATGTCTGTGCTCAGCAGCAATTAATTTTTTAATGCTATTAACAACTATGAAATATCTTGAGCCTCAAACCTTTTCTGAGTGTGGCTGAATCTCTGGTTTCCCAAGTGTTTACTCTTCTTTCAGAATGAAAGTGTATTCAGATCATTAACCATCTGTAATCGCACTAACTTATTAATAATACAGCAATATGTAGTGCATCTGAACTAATACTCCTTCACTTCTCTTTGTAATTCAATACTATAAATTAATTCTTCATCAAGAAGAAAATTTTAAAAAATTCAATAGGAGATGAGTGTTTAAGTTCAAAAATACATTCCTAAATGTTAATTCTCTCTTTCCTGCAGTTTTTAATGCAGAAAGGGCAGGCAATTTTGATGTGTTTAAAACAATATGTGCTGCTGAGGACTTTCAAAACGGGGGTGTTCCTCTCCTCTAGTGATTTAAAAGGCTTCTCTGGTAGCTCAGCCAGTGAAGAATCTGCCTGCAATGCAGGAGACCCCAGTTTGATTCCTGGGTAGAGAAGATCCACTGGAGAAGGAATGGACTACCCACTCCAGTATTCCTGGACTTTCCTGTGTCAGCTGGTAAAGAATCCACCTGCAATGAGAGAGACCTGGATTTGATCCCTGGGTTGGGAAGACCTGGGTTCTCCCTGGGTTCGAACCCTGCAGAGGGAAAGAGCTACCCACTCCAGTAGCTCTGTGTAAAATATCTGGTGATCATATAGACAATAGTTTTCTTTTATGGTTATTCTAAGATATTCTGCCCATCTCAGTAAGGAGGAATAGTGTCAAGGGTATACATTTTGCTTAGTTGAGAGTTATTAAAAGATGAATTTATCAAACTTTAGATGTTAGAGCTTGAAAATAATGCCCATTCTATGATGTCTTCTTCAAAGTTTTCTCTTTTTAAATAATCTAAACAAACTTCCTGGAATTTTGTGAGGTAACTCAATGCTACTTCTCATTCACTTGTACACAGTTCAAAGTAAGTCTGCTAGCTTGTGAATATAGATTCTCAATTAGTTCCTTTTATGGTCCAGCTCTACTTTTTCCAGTCCCATTCTGGTGTTGACCTAGTCCTGAATGTCAAAACTCATAATCCAATTCCAATGACTTGCTCTGGACTGGCTGTTGTCTTATTTCAGACACTAATGCTATATTTTGGAAGAAGCTCAGGCTGCAAGTCTCAGCAGATAGTTTAGTTCTTTCAACTAAAACTACTGTCAAAAAAGTTAATAGCTGAATGCATTTAGATCAAGGTGATTTCTTGAAATGTGATTTTCCCCACCCTTCCAGAAAATGGATGAAAAAATAAAAGTTAAAATTTCTGTTATTTTAAACATCTATTTTAGTCTCATGCATTATCATGGAATGAAAACAAGCATCTTGTCACACTCAGAACTTTAGAAAAGATTTCTGTCTGCATTTAACTTCATTTTTTCATGTTGAGTACTGGGAGCTTTCAAACCCACCACTCTCCTAGCCCCTTCTGCCCCACAAAGGGCAGGCTAATAAGAAAGCCTGTGCACTTCCTTTGGCACAACCAAGACGTTAGAGCTGTGTAAATCATGGCCCTATGAGAAGAAATTCTCACTCTGAGCTCACTCAAAAATAAAACCGTATTCCCATCACCTCTTGTTTTCTAAAGTCATTTTAGACCTATCTGCCTTCTCCAGAAAGCTTTATTAGATGAGTACTACTATAAAACTTTACCTACTTTCATCTTACATGTCTGCTATTATCTATCTCAACACCTGAGCCAGATTTTCAGTGGCCTTTCATCTCTCCATTCTTTCCCATTTAGAAAAAAAGGCATTTTGACAAGTGATCTGCCATTTTACTCTGATATTTGTCTCAAGGCTCTCCCCTACTGTATGTTTGCTTATAAAACATGAATTGAATATTATTATATCTAATTTATTTCATTCAATAACAGAAACACCCTAAACTGCTTTTCTTTCTCTTATCAAGCATATCCTATGAAATGCCTGGTTATATTTTAACAGTTTTAAAACTTTTTACTTGCATGTAGATCTTTACCAGAATGGAGTGACTTACAGAGGACATAAGAAAATTCACTTTATATAATCCAATGCCAATAGGTCCCTGTATTTCTCATCACAACCAACTCATTGAGCTGTCCTCAAATCCTACCTTTTAATTACTCAGTCTGGCTTTTGCTCACATAGTTTTCTGAGCTTACTATTACCAACTTCACTGGACTGTGGCAAGTTCCTTCTAGGTATATGCAGTTCCTCTGCTGCTCATAACTACTCTTCTTCTGCCAGCCTACCTGCTTCGCCTTGCTGACTCCTGATTATCCAATGTCTCAGCTTTCTATGACCTTGTCCCCAAAGTTGGCACTAGTAATAATTCTGATTGATTTCATAACATCCTTTACTCTATCTGCTGATTGATTGACCCTCTTCTACTGCTGTAATCTGTTTACTTTTCTGAACCCCACCAAAGAGGATCTCCACTACGAGGCTTAGGCTTATGTACATAGTATCTTCAGTGACAAGGTTTTCGGAACCAGAACAGTTCTGGTCAATAAATATATGTTGAATGGGTGAAGCATCAAACTTAATGAAACATTAGTCATCAAACTGATTGCTTAACAAATGAATCTGGAAGGAGATACCATGATTAATGAAAGTGATGTTTGAAACTTTAACCATTTACTTCTCCTTCCTCAGCAGAATGGAGTTTTCTCCCAAAGGGGTAGAAAAAAAATTCTCAGAATTGGTGGCCTGTCAGAAAGAAGCTAGGGATTAGCTTTCAGAATTGAATTGTCTTAGCATGAGCCCTTCTTCTTCCTGTTTGCCAGTTTCTTATCCACATCCTAAAAGTGAGCGTATCAATTGTATCCCTATTCTAATATAATACAAAAATAGAACTAATTCTTTCATTCATGGAAACACTGACAAAAACAGGAAATTCATTCTAGCAAAGTTAATCAATTCACTTAGCTCCTCATTCCTAAAAAGTAAGTGCCATCCAGAGATCATCAGATGGTCAAAGAACAGTAGGAAAATAATAAATAAATAAAACAATAAACACTCAGAATGACTGACATAAGGGAAAAGAAATAACATTTCAGAGAGGAAAAATATTTTATTTCAGAAAAATAAAACATCAGTGATGGAAGGAAAAAAATATAAATTTCAGGAGTATATATTTCTGGTGGTACGAATTTAATGCATAGGAAAGATTAAGTAAGTATTAATTATATAAAGGAGCTGTCGAGATAAACAGGAGAGAGAGAAAAAATTATATATGAGTAGGGGAGAATACCTATAGCCAGAGACCCTTTGAAAATCCTGCATCTTATGACAAAGATATTGGCTATCTTCCAGATAAGAGTCTTTTTGTCATCTTGAAGATGTAGAGCCTATAAACCTGGCATTAGTTTCCCCAAAATATGTTACTACAGAATCTGAGCCATTCTAGTCCACTAAAATAATTTATATTGCTTATAAAAAAGGAATTGACAAAAACATGAGATATTCACCCACAAATTGTGAATATGTCTCTAAGAAATGAATCATGCTTATTGTTTCCTAATATTTCTCTTGGAAAGAGAAAAAGCCCTAGTGTCATTAACCAAAATGGAGGAGACTGGGGAATCACACTTACTTTCATTGGAAAAAAAAATCAGCTTAATTTAATGATTCAGATAGTGACTACTTTTAGGCTTTATATACATTATGAGCAGGAGAAAACTTTACACTCTAGCATGATCTTTCAGATGTTTGCCTTGACAATGTTAAACTTTACCTGATTTTTGGCCCTGGAAAAGTGAAGAAGTTAAGAAACCCCCCACTCATTTGTGTTCAAGGAAATAACTAACCACAGAGGACCACAGTTCTCCTCCAACCCTGCACAATCTGATATAATACTCACTTCTATCACCCCATGTACTATCCTAAGACTTCTTGATGACTTCCTTTGTTTACTTGCCTCTATAGAGCCTTAGGACTCCCTTTTCTTAGAGATGTTCCTCGTTATTACAGTGGACTGAATAAATCCATCTCTAATTGTCCTGTGCATTCTGTATGACATCAGACCAAACTAATTTCTTGTGATATTAAAACCAATAATTAGATGACTTCTTCCATTCCTGTGATCAGGTCTTATGTGAAATAAGCCAACAAAAGTCAGGTTCTGACTTTTGATGTAACAAACTGATAACATGTGCATGCTCAGTTGCTTCACTCATGTTTGGCTCTGTGTGATCCTATGGACTACATCCTGCCAGGCTCCTCTGTTCATGGGATTCTCCAAGCAAGAATACTGGAGTGGGTTGCCATGCCCTTCTCCAGGGGATCTTCCTGACCTAGGGATCAAACCTGTGTCTCTATGTCTACCTGCAGTAGCAAGCAGGCTCTTTATCACTAGTGCCACATGGGAAGCTGATAACATGGGTGAGTACTTAAAAAAGTGACACAACATTAGCTCCCAGTTGAAAGAAACACAGCAATGTACTACCTATCCCAGAAGTACAAGTCAACAACCCACAATCCATTTGTGTGGGACCCAAAATACTCAAGTTAGGTTCCTGAAGGGTCTGTTAACACCACATTAATTGTTAGTGTTGTAGCCACGCGCTCCGGGAAGCAAACTCACTCAGAAAGTCAATGCAGACAGTGAAGTGCAGTTTATTACACCAGCGGGCCCAAGGCAGAGTCTCCTCTTAGCCAAGGACCCCGACCAGCATTTGTGAGGATCTTTTATACCCATGTGTACATGTCCAAACCCACCACCCCAAATCACCCGAAACTTACATAAACAAAGGAAAGGTAAATACAATCACAATAATGCCATCATTCAAGTATCATGTGTTCGAACAGTCAATAATCAAGAAGCCCAAGGTTACATTCCAAATAGTTAATAGTCGATAAGCCCAAGGTTACTATCAGTAAGTTTATGACCTGTCCGGAGCCAGGGTTTATGACCTGTCTGGAGCCAGGGGTGATTAGTGCATGTTTTCTCTTAGGTGTTGAGTATCCTGGATATAATCTTTGAGATTCCCCTGTCCAGAGGGGGGTCTTATCTCTCCATTGTAATTTCCACAGGCACTAAGCACAGAGTTCAGAGTCCATTAGAGAGGTGCCCGAGCATGATCAGCATGAACAGGCCTGAAATGGAGATCGGGCCCTATGAATTCCTTCTTCACTAGCAACATCCATCATAAGAAAAAGATAGAGGTAAATCACCAGCTGACTAAAAATTACAATAAAATATATAAACAGTAAATAGATGAAAAACATACCAAAACATTATTTTAGCAATATTTTAATTATATCTGGCAGCCTTATGTGTACATATTATAATCTAATAGTCATTTACCAGTTAGATGATAGGCCTAAAGTAAACAGAAAAAGAGTTCTCCAAGTTAAAAAAAAAATATATATATATAATATATAATAAATAGCAAAAAGAAAACATAGAAATTAGGAAAAATAATCTGAAAATTTTATTTTAATAATAGAGATTATCCGATCTAACTGAATAAACTATACTTTTGTAAAGGCTGAAATGCAAGAAAATCAAAGAAAACAAAATTATTTCAAGCTAAAAATTATTAGATGTCAAGAGCAATTTAAAATGATAAATGCAGCATGTATATCTCTGAGTAACTTGAATGTTGATTATCCGAAGCATTGTCTCTTTCTATTTCTTCAATGCAGATAGAATAATTAATAAATTTATAACTCCTGCGCTCTGGTCCGCTTGATTTGCAAATTTAGTGATCTCGGAAAAGGAAAGATAGATAAAGACACATACATTTGCAAATATACACACTTGCTAAGAAAATTTATTGATATAAGTGGTAATATTCTACTTGGAACATTTAAACAGCATACTTCTACTACAATTAGAAAAAGATCTGCGCTGATAGAAACATCATAGCATCAATAGGAATCTTGGACATGCATTGACTTGCTAATGAAGTAGTCAATCTCTAACTGCCAGGATAGATAAAGTAGTATTATTTAAGAAGGAAAGAGTTCTGTTGCACCTTTCTATATGAGTCTCCAGGGTTTCTATGACTATGAAGCAATATGCATAAAGAAATAAGTACTGTATATTTGTGTGCTATACACATAGCATACTGTGGGAAAGTTCTGAAGTTTTTGAAAGGTAAAATCAAGATTGCACCAAGCATTATATTGCAAAAATGTTGTAATTT
Organism: Antilocapra americana; assembly: GCA_007570785.1. NCBI lineage: Eukaryota > Metazoa > Chordata > Mammalia > Artiodactyla > Antilocapridae > Antilocapra > Antilocapra americana. The sequence goes on from ML663566.1 coordinate 4,636,328, forward strand.
ATCATTAAATGTCAGTACACATTTCCATGATTACTCCAACAGAATATGTCAGCATCTGGGAAGACAAGATTTCTTGTAATAGTGATGAAACACAGACCATTATTTAAGAATTGTTTATCCTAGACAGATTTTGACTTCCAAAGGATAATGTGCCTCTTCTCTAGCTGACTGTCCCAAGCCAACTTATCACTCTTTTCTATAGGCGAGGTCAATATTGTGTTTCAAGGAGCACTATTAACGGAGTTGCCCTACAGCTAATGAAAGCAAACTAGAGCTCCCTGGGCATAAATTTGAGTTAGGTGATGTAATAATACAACTCTCCAGAAGATAGCAAGGAAGATAAGCAGTTGTCAAATAAAACCTGCACAGGATAAAGTTAATCAGGTAAGGAAGATCGTTTAAGACTACTGCAAAAAGGGAAAGAGGCTGAAATGAACTCCTTGAAACAACAGGCTGGAGAGTTTCTACTAGCTGAGGTGGTGGTGATAGGATCATAGGCCACCTTCATTTGCTAGTTAGATTTAATCGAAGAAAAAGTAAACTTCCTCCTGTCTTCATGACAGGAGGCAGTGTGACAGCATGGATGCACATACTGAAGAGCTGCTCCTACACTCCCATAGAGACAGAGACAGGGTGTTACCTCCTTCAAGGGTTACATTTGACAGAGATAGTTCTCAGGTCTTTGAGAACGGCATTTCTGGGTCTTAAAGTTGGCAAAAAACTTTAAAAGACTTATAACCATTTTTTCAAAGAGAAAGAATTTGCAATTACAATTTTCTAAAGTAAATGCTTTAAGAAAAGGAATTTAAAGGGCAGGGAGAAACTGTCTAAAGTTAAATCAAGCTGAGAGGAACATGAGGGCCATCTTGGCCATAATACATCTGAATTCATTTTCATAGTCCCTTTAACCCATGCCATTTCTCCACAAAACTGTATCTTTTTTCAACCCTTACATTATTCCCATATGAATCAGAAGTTATTCTTTTGGCCCATGTATACAATCTTCCCTATTCCTCTTTTAACTTCTTCTCATACTTTTGACAGTTTCCTATCATGTCATGGTCTGAATGTTTGTGGCTCCCCAAAATTAATGTTTTGAAATCCTATCTCCAAAACTGATGGCATTCTCCTTCCCAGAAATCAGTCTAAATTCCAGTCAAATCAGCAGTCCTCTGTTGTCTATTTCTTCCATCCAGTTAGAACAATGTTCTCTGAGTTCAACTCTCCTTCAACTGTGCTTTGGAAAGTATCTCCCATTTAGAGTATTGGAACAGATATGGTATTGAAGCATTCAATACCCAAAACATCACTTCCTAAAGATTTACCTGTTCTATAATTATTTACATTAGAAGACTAAGTCAGATACACATAAGTCATGAGCAAAACTCAGTACATTATCTTTTATTTAATGTTTATACTACATCCCCTTTTTATAGTAGGTTAAGAGCAATTAACCTACTATCAATCCAAAATGGGAAAGGAGTACATCAAGGCTCTATACTATCACCCTGGTTATTTAACTTATATGCAGAGTACATCATGTGAAATGCTGGGCTACATGAAGCACAAGCTGGAATCAAGATTGCCAGGAGAAATACTAATAACCTCAGATATGCAGATGACACCATCCTTATGGCAGAAAGTGAAGAAGAACTAAAGAGCCTCTTGATGAAAGTGAAAGATGAGAATGGAAAAGTTGGCTTAAAACTCAACACTTAAAGAGCATGGCATTCAGTTCCATGACATCATGGCAAATAGACGGCAAAACAATGAAAACAGTGAGAGACTTTATTTTTCTGGGCTCCAAAATCACTGCAGATGGTGACCGCAGCCATGAAATTAAAAGATGCTTGCTCCTAGGAAGAAAAGTTATGACCAACCTAGACAGCATATTATAAAGCAGAGACATTACTTTGCCAAAAAAGGTCCATCTTGTCAAAGGTATGGTTTTTCCAGTAGTCATGTATGGATGTGAGCGTTGGACTATAAAGAAAGCTGAGCACCAAAGAATTGATGCTTTTGAACTCTGGTATTGGAGAAGACTCTTGAGAGTCCCTTGGGCTGCAAGGAGATCAAACCAGTCAATCCTAAAGGAAATCAGTCCTAAATATTCATTGCATGAACTGATGCTGAAGCCGAAGCTAAAATATTTTGGCCACCTGATGCGAAGAACTGACTTATTGGAAAAGACCCTGATGCTGGTGGGAAAGAGTGAAGGTGAGAGGAGAAGGGGTGACAGAGGATGAGATGGTTGGATGACACCATCAACTAAACAGACATGAGTTTGAGCAAGCTGTGGGAGTTGGTGATGGACAGGGCAGCCTGGGTTGCTGCAGTCCAGGGGGTTGCAAAGAGTGGTACACGACCGAGTGCCTTATCTTAACTGAAGAACAATAAGAAAGAAATTATGTAAGAAGGTTAGTGAGCAAGCCAAGATTTGTCTGATTCTAAAACTTGTGAAGCTTAGCTTTTACTGAAGTTAGTATTAGTTATTTAGGAACAGTTTCTCATTTAAAAAGAGGAAAAGGTTCCTCTTAGAATGAGGTAATATATCAGATTCAGCATAAAAAGAGATTCTTAAAATGCAGTGTGCTGTTATGGTAATTATTTTCATAACCCTTTAAAATATTTCTCTGAATCAAGAACTAAATAAAGATGCCCCATAAGCATAGGCCTGTGTTGTGTTTATTTGCTTATGTGTCTGGTCTTGCTGTGGGATTATCCCTTAATTACAAGTTTAGCCTTGGCAGCTAAGATGAATATGAAATCACGTTAAGTCTCCAATCTGCCACTTTCTTTGTTCTTCTGCCAGTCAGGGTAGTTCTAATTAAGGAATAAACTTTAAATGCCTTCTTGCAGATACCTTGTTGAAATAACTGCTGCAAATGCAAAACTTACAAACTAAGCAATGCCAAGTGGCTACAAGAAAATTAAGTAATTCATATTACGAGACTTCAGAATGAGAAATAAGATGACTCTTTCACAAGCATTCATCATGTTCTGGTCAAAATAACAGAGATGGCAGTAGGAATTTGACAAACACAAATATTTTGAATGATGATCCAAGGATACATATATTATGAACCCATTTTTCACCCTACATAAAAGTTGACATTAATTTTTATGACTTTCAGTACAAATACATCTGATATCATCATAATTTTCCAGTTGAGGTCTATACTTTCCATTAGATCATTTCCAAGAAGAATTAGATACTTCATAGCATGACATGGAAGAGGATGATACTATTCTAATAGTCACTAAATGGTTCACTTGATTAGCTGAAATTTAATTTGTGCATAATGAGGCTGAAAGCATGAACATATTGCTAATTTAATGCTATACATAATTTATTATTAGAATAATAAAATGATTTTATAATCAAAATATTACCTCTACATTGACCTTGTATGAATGTTTCTTAAAAGTGATCATATTTTATATTGTGATATTCATGTTTCTGAAATGAGAATATTCTTTTGTTTAGTAAAATTCTTGTCCTACTTTATTATAGTAGGACGATGAGTCCAACACTGATCAAATGTCAGTGAAACATTAAGATATTCTACCTCATAGCAGATAGGGCAGATAACCCAAATTTGGCAGAGAGACAGGCTTCATGACTACAAAATTTCAGGAAGACTTATGACTTAAATGTGTGTGTGTGTGGGTGTGGGTGTCTTTAAATTTATCTCTATAACTACATAAGCATACATTAAAAATTTTTATAAAGTATACTTGATTTATAATTTGTGTTAGTTTCAGGTGTACAATGGAGTGATTCAGTTTTACATATCTATGTAAATATGCTTTTTCAGATTATTTTCAATTACAGGTTATTACAGATATTGAATATACTTCCCCAGGAATGCATTTTTGACATGTTTTCTGGTCTGATAACACTACAAACAATTTATATAAATCCTTCACAAATAATACTTAGAATCAATGATTTTCACAGTACTCTCAGAAATCCAAGGAATATTCTGATGGAAGTCTTTAATAGATATATTAGGAGCAAAAAGAAGAAGTGAACATAAGAGACCTGAGATACTTCTAACTACTTACTAAGTAGATAAGGAGGGACTACGTCTAGGTTTCCATACCATTAATATAATATATACTTTCTAAATAGTGAATGTCTTTCAAAAATAGAGTTTATGTTAAGAAAAATATTATGAAAATATAAATTTGCTTGGGCTCAGCTGGTAAAGAATCTGCCTGCAATGCAGAAGACCTGGATTCAATTCCTGGGTTGGGAAGATTCCCTGCAGAAGGAAATGGCAACCCACTCCAGTATTCTTTCTTTGAAAATCCCTTGGATAGAGGAGCTTGGAGGGCTACAGTCCACGGGGATGCAAAGAGTCTGACAGGACTGCACAACTGCAACTTTCACTTTCAAGGATATATAATATTTTGAATTGGTTTTAAGAATAATATTCAAATGATCTTGAGCCAAATTCCCAAAGATACAGCATATGTTCTGGCATGTTTATGACATTTAAAAAGCAGTAGTAGAAATTCAGTCATTTCTCTTGATAAAAATAGTATAATTGGCTCAAACTGAATGAAACTGTACCACATATTTTTCTGATCAAGCTAAATACTATTTATTCAAACAAATGTAATTTTCCACTACAACTGTATATGTCTGTTAGATAAGTAAGAAGGTAGTGAAGGTATCATATGAAATATTAAAATCAACTTTTACTTTAGAAAATTTTGTTGATATTAAATTTACTTTCAGAGACAAATATTTTCCAGTATTTTTATTAAAAGTAGACATATTATGAATTAGGCTGAAATTAAATAATGCAACGGCTGCTTTTCCAGTTGGTCATGAAATCTTTTTTGCCATTCATAATCTTCTTTAGTTGCCTCTGCTGCTGCTAAGATGCTTCAGTCGTGTCTGACTCTGTGCTACCCCAAAGACGGCAGCCCACCAGGCTCCCCCGGCCCTGGGATTCCCCAGGCAAGAACACTGGAGTGGTTGCCATTTCCTTCTCCAAGTTGCCTCTAATAGTGTATTAATACCATGATTTGTTTGGATAATGAAGTGAATACAGCAAAAATAAACACCACATCTACAAATAAATGACAAGAGACTCAAATTTTATCTGTCACTCTAGGCCCAGCTGGGAGATCACCTGGACAATATGTCTATGGAAAGGCCTACATGGCAAGGAATGAACGTCTTTAGCCGACAGGCAGAGAGAAACTGAGGTCTTAAACAACAGCCAGGTCAGTCAGCTTGGAAGTGAATTCTCCAATTTCAGGGAAGGCCACAACGGCAACTTGATCATAGCCTATTGATCGACTCTCAGCCAAGACATTCAGAAAAGTTTCTCCTAAATTTCTGACCTGTAGAAAGTGTGCGATACGAGAAAGACTTTTTAAACTCCAGAGTTCTAGAATGATTAATTACTCAGAAATAATGTACCAATATACATTATTTAGGAGATTATAGTATTGCTAATTTTTTATTTAGTTAATAGTATGCTATAGAATAAAGTTTACAATAATATAAATACTTAAACAAAGCATTAAATATACACTTTCCTTTTGGCAAATTGATTTGAAAAGCTTGGGGCATGAAGCTGTAATAGTCTAATGAATTGGCCTAATAATAAAATGTGATCCCAGAGGAAAAGCGCAAAAAAAATACGTTCTTCTTACGGAATCAGCTTGTCTTAGATGAAGATAAATAGTTGATATACTAAATTTACCAATTTTTAAATTATGGATTGATAAAGAGGCACAAAATTTTGATAACATATGAGATATTTTTAAGTATTTAAAACTATACCTCTTTACAGCCATAGAAGAGGCATGTTAAGTTTTACTGTGATAATCAAAAAGTGCTATGGAAATGACAATGGACAGAATAAAACTCAAAACCTTTTCATATTTGCATCATGTATATAAACAAATTCACATTATGCATCTACATTCATATTTCTGAAGGAGTTCAAACAGAAAAGTTTCAATCTTCTTATGGCATAATACCAGCTAGCTATTTTCTTATGGCTTAACAGGAAAAAATCTGAAAGTCCCAGATGTGAAGATAAAGGTAAAAGCAAGCTATGACAATAGCAAAAGTGAGATTAAAATATATGTTATACTGTTAAGGGAACAATGTAGAAATAAACATGGATATTTTAAAATATTATAAGACCATTTATTTTATATATTATCTAAATCACTCTTTAACTTCTCACTATGGTTTTGTTGATGTTTGACTAAATATAAATCTTTTTAATTTAAATAATTTAGGGTGCTATGTACATCATATCTAAATGTTATATAGCTTCCTTCCTAAGTCCATGACAAAAATAAATAAGAAAACTAGAGGTGGACATGAATTAGTAACTGAGTAGGCATATTTGAATATTAAATAATAATCTTTTTCATTAAATAATGATCTAGAAAGTGATGGAATATATCTTAAAATTTCCTGAAAGTTTTGAAATAGTTGACCAGTGGAAATTCTTTTAAGATTCATTCTGCTATTGGAGTTCTAAAAATGTTCAAGGAAGATTAAATTAAGCCAAAATAAAAGTTTGGCTTTATTTCTAGCTGATCAATTCATACCAAATTAGAAAGATTCATGCTGTTCATTAATGAAAACAGGCATATGACTGATTAGATAATTGTTGTTATGATTACTGAGTGATGACAGTTATAAATGTTTTGTATTTCCTTATGTATGGCTCAAACACAGATCATATTTTAGAATACTTACAATTTTGCTTAATTGTTTATAGAAACTAACTTCAAAAACTAATAATTGCTGACAGTTGATTCTATCATAAATCTCTCAGTTTATATCACCTAGATATATGAGTAAGTGAAAATCATAATTATCTTCATAAGAGCAAACAGTTTAAAAGTATGACATTAACTTAATTTTCATTAATAGTTATTGATGGCATATTATATACTGAGTACTTTTCTTGCAGGTTCTTTACCTATGTTAGTATTTAATCATAACTTCAACTATGAAAAAATAAAATAATTGGCTTTCCAGTGGCACTAGTGATAAAGAACCCGCCTGCCAGTGCAGGAGATTAAGAGACATGGGTTCAATCCCTGGATTGGAGAGATCCCCTGGAGAAGGCATGGCAACCCATTCCAGTATTCTTGTGAGAAGAATCAAGGACAGAAGGGCCTACTAGGCTACAGATTATGGGATTGCAAAGAGCTGGACCTGATGACTAAAAGGACATAGCACACATGTACTCCATGGAAGTTCTTTAAAAGCAAATTAAACAGTTGAAAGAAATTAAAGTAGTATTATAAAATTTTTATTGGTACACGATATTGTAAGAGAAAATTGCAAATAAATGCAATGCTCTAATAAGATATGAAATATGATCATTTTAAGAAAATAATGCACAGTATTATGCAATACTCCCTGGGCATGGTAACTAGACCATTCAGGTATGACCTAAATCAAATCCCTTACAATTACACAGTGGTAGTGACAAATAGATTCAAGGGATTAAATCCGATAGAGTGCCTGAAGAACTATGGACTGAGGATCAAGAAATTGTACAGGAAGCAGGGAACAAGATCATCCCCAAGAAAAGGAAATGCAGAAAGACAAAATGGTTGTCTGAGGAGGCCTTACAAACAGCTGTGAAATGAAGAGAAGTGAAAGGTAAAGGAGAAAAGGAAAGATACACCCATATGAATGTAGAGCTCCAAAGAATAGCAAGGAGAGATAAGAAAGCCTTCCTTTTGCCATTTAATGCAACATATTCATAGATTCCAGAAATTAGTGTGTCAGCACTTTTGAAAGGCCATTATTAGGCCACCATAGTAAGTATAAACATTACATTTTATCTGTAGATGCAGAGAGCTTTGGCAGGGCTACTCAAAGTCTTATACATTGCCCCCTAAAACCAGGTTAGCATTTCCTTCATATAATTTCTTTTTGGCTCCATGTAACACTGGCCTGTCTATGTGATGGAACTGCTTTATAATCAAAATTCTTTCACATTATTTGGAACTGATCTTCAGGGTGTCTAATTTTTGTCTTTTCTCTTATTTATTCTGGGTGTCCTCTTTCAGTATTCTGAAGCTGAGCAGTCATCCATTCTCTACAAGGGTCCATATAAAATTCTATTTGCTTTACTGCTTTGCTATAGATTTGCCTTCATGGCTGATGGCATGGTTATATTCCAAACTGAGATGATTTTTGCCCTGCTCTTTAAAGCTTAGTAGAGCTCAAACCTGGGGTTATTTTTTGTTTTTTTGGATGAACTCCTCTGTAATACATAGTGTGACAGTACAAACTTATACTTTAATCTAGTCTTAAAACTGTCACATAAGCCGCACCTAGACATTTTTAAAAATGACCAAATAATTTTAATTAGGTCCCATTTGTTTATTCGTGTTTTTATTTCCAATATTCTGGGAGGTGGGTCATGGAGTATCCCGCTTTGGGTTATGGCAGAGAGTGTTTTGCCTATGTTATCCTCTAGGAGTTTTATAGTTTCTGGTCTTATGCTTAGATCTTTGATCCATTTTGAGTTTATCTTTGTGTATGGTGTTAGAAAGTGATCTAGTTTCATTCTTTTACAAGTGGCTGTCCAGTTTTCCCAGCACCACTTGTTAAAGAGGTTGTCTTTTCTCCATTGTATATTCTTGCCTCCTTTGTCAAAGATAAGGTGTCCATAGATGCGTGGGTTTGTCTCTGGGCTTTCTATTCTGTTCCATTGATCTATATTTCTGTCTTTGTGCCAGTACCATACTGTATTAATGACTGTGGATTTGTAGTATAGCCTAAAGTCAGGTAGGTTGATTCCGCCAGTTCCATTCTTCTTTCTCAAGATTGCTTTGGCTATACGAGGTTTTTTGTATTTCCATACAAATTGAGAAATTGTGGTACATATACACAATGGAATATTACTCAGCATTAAAAAAAAATTCATTTGAAGCAATTCTACTCAGATGGACGAAACTGGAGCCCATTATCCAGAGTGAAGTAAGCCAGAAGCAAAAACAACAATACAATATATTAACGCATATATATGGAATTTAGAAAGACGGTAACGAGAACCCAACATGCGAGACAGCAAAAGGAATGCAGATGTATAGAATAGACTCGTGGACTTTGTGGATAAGCGTAAGGGTGGGATGATATGGGAGAAGGGCATTGAAGCATGTTAATTGTCATGTGTCTAATCAATCGCCAGCCCAGGTTTGATGCTCGGGACTGGTGCAGTGAGATTTCCTGGGGGGGAGGGAGGAGGGAGGGGGGTTCCGGAGGGGAAGCATATGTAAACCCATGGTGATATCATGACAATGTATGGCAAAAACAATAAAAAAAAAAAAAGAAAGCCAGACATGAAAAAAATAAAAAATAAAAAAAAAATTAATTTTTTCAGAACAGTTTTAGGTTTACAGGAAAATTAAGAGGCAGGTACTGAGATTTTCCACAAACCATTTCACTTATATGTAAGTATATATAAATGTAAATATATATATATAATCATAATTGAATATATTTTCCATTATTATTTTGAACAAACTATTAAACAATTAAGAATAAGAAAATTATCATAACATTATTTAATTATAAGTAATAAATTTTTAAAAATAAAAAAAAATGACCAAATACTGACTCGCATTCCCCACAACGGCCTGCTGTTATTCCTGAGTATCTTTCTACTGTGATCAATAGCTATTAGTCTCTCTCCCTCTCTTTTTCCTTCCTCCCACCTCCTCCCTCTCTCACTCATCCTCCTCCTCAATCTTATCTTTCTCCCCTCTGTCTACCTCCCTTCCTCTCCCTCATTCCCTCTTAACCTCTACATTTCTATGATTTTTAAACATCATCCATGTCCCATGGGTTCACAATAACTGTTTCTAACATTTCACGAGTGTTCCCTGAGGAAATCGAGAGGGAAATGAGCAAGCAGTAACTCCAGATTTTGTTCTCTGCATCTCCACGCAAATCCTGAATTAACGCTTAATATTAGGAATCTTGTAAGAGTTAAAATGCAGAATGATAGCCAATGTTTAAAAAGTTAAATAAACTGATAAGCCATTGAATTTTAAATCTTCCTTTACTGTCGATATAATCAATGAAGTCCAGAAAGATTAAATCTCTTACCCAACCTCACATATTTAACCCATTTAAGTCATGGTTCACATATTTAATTCACGTGAGTGAGAACTTCCCAGGTGGCTCAGTGGTAAAGAATCTGTCTGCCAATGCAGGCGACACAGGAGAGGCAGGTTTGATCCCTGGGTCAGGAAGAGCCACTGGAGGAGGTACAGGCAACTCACTCCAGTATTCCTGTGTGGAAAATTCAATGGAAAGAGGAGCCAGGCAAGCTGAAGTCCATGGGGTCGCAAAGAGTTGGATGTGACATGGGGTCGCAAAGAGTTGGATGCGACTGAGCATGCGCACACAAGTCTTCCTTGCACCAGATGTCTTGACTAAGCTGGCATGTTTTTCATGTAAACACATTGCTTCCTTTCACCCACAATTCTCAGGTATATTTTTCTTTTCAAAAGTGATTCCATTAATCTCCAATGATTGACTATATATTCTTAGAGTTTTCTAGATTGACTTCCTACTTTTGAAGCTTCTTAGTTCAGAGCAGTATGTTTGATTGATCTTTTTCCTAGTAAATTTACTTGATTCACTGAATTGTCTATACTGATTTTTGTTTCAGTGTAAGTTAGTAAAACTTACAGTGTCCAAATTGATCTGATGGTTTCTGTAATTTAAATATAAAAGGGATAATTGTAAAAATTGGAAAAGTTCGAATAGTTACACATAGTACTCAGTTTAGTTCAGTCACTCAGTTGTGTCCAACTCCGAGACCCCATGGACTGCAGCACGCCAGACCTCCCTATCGATCACCAACTCCCAGAACTTGCTCAAACTCACATCCATGGAGTTGGTGATGCCATCCAACCATCTCATCTACTGTTGTCCCCTTCTCCTCCATACTTCAGTCTTTCCCAGCATCAAGGTCTTTTCCAATGACTCAGTTCTTCTCATCAGGTGGCCAAAGTACTGGAGTTTCAGTTTCAGCATCAGTCCTTCCAATGAACACCCAGGACTGATCTCCTTTAGGATTGACTGGTTGGATCTCCTTGCAGTCCACAGGACTCTCAAGAGCCTTCTCAAACAGCACAGTTCAAAAGTACATAGTACTAAGCTATTCCAATTTTCAATTTAATTTTAAACTATTCTGCATCTTTTATCACAATATTATTTCATTCATCCTAATCTTGATTTTCAGTCATAGTAGTTGGGAAGGGGAAGGGATGGGAGAAGAAAGATATATATGAGGGATATTAAGAGGTACAAACTTTTAGGTGTAAAATAAGATTCATGGGTATAAATACACAGTGTGGGGAGTATGGTCAATAATTATTTTTGTATGGTGACATATCTTAACTAGACTTTTCTTGGTGATCATTTTGAAACATGTGGACATATTGAATCACAATGTTGCATAACAGGAATTAACATATTGTTATTGGTCAATTATACTTCAAAAACAAACTTATAAGAAATCAGATTTGTAATTATCAGAGCTCAGGGTTAAGGGATGAGAAATTGAATGAAGGCAGTTGCAAGGTACAAACTTCCAGTTATAAGATAAATAAGCACTAAGAATGGAATGTACAACATGATAAATATAATTAAACTGCAGACTGTTTGAATATATAGAAGTTAAGAGAGTAAATCCTCAGAGTCTGATCACAAGAGAAGTGATGAAAACTTCTATTTCTTTATTTTTGTATCTATATGAGATAGTGAATTCTCACTAAACTTAATGTGATAATCACTTCATGATGTAAATAATCAAGTCACTATGCTGTACATCTTAAATTCTGAAATTTAAGTTGCTGTATGTCAAATATGACTTCCCTGGTGGCTCAGATAGTTAAGGTCTGTCTACAATGCGGGAGACCTGGGTTCGATCCCTGGGTCAAGAAGATCCCCTGGAGAAGGAAATGGCAACCCACTCCAGTACTCTTGCCTGGAGAACCCCACAGATGGAGGAGCCTGCTGGGCTACAGTCCATGGTGTTACAAAGAGTCAGACACAACTGAGTGACTTCACTTTCACTTTTCACTTTCATGTCAAATATATCTCAATAAAACTGGAAGAAAAGTAATTTAAAATGTCTATGTAAAATGTAAACATGACCCAGGTTAAATTTATTCTGTCATGCAAGATGTCATTTTTTAAATACATTCAGAATATTTGATCTTTTTTCAAGTATTCTTAGATATACACAGGGCAGAAGATTTCCTTCAAAGAAAAAGGCAGACATGTTTTGTTTTTGTTCATTCCACAACTGCTGTGTTACATTCCAAATTTATTCCACGTTTTGAAATACAGAGAAAATACACTCCACCCATAATGCTTGCAAATACTTCAGATTTTATAAAATTGATACTAATATATTTTTCTCAATTCCTTTTGCTGCTTAATTTCACATGCAAAGTTTGGCTTTGGATTTTCATTTAATAACTTTGAGTAGGTATATCATGAAAAGGATACTACGTGATATGACTTTATGACAGAAGTAGGCAAACTGCAAACTGTCAGGTCTCTCAGGTCAAATCTGGCCCTCGGTTGTTTTCATAAATATTTATTGAATCGCCTACTCACTTTCTTATTGCTCAGGACTGTTTTCATCCTATAAAAGCGGAGTTGAGTGGTTCTGACAAGACTGTACATTTGGCAAAACCTGAAATATTTACTATGTGTTCCTCGACAGGAAAAATTTGCTGACCTCTGCTCTGTGAGAATACTCTAATTATCCCCATTTTACACAAGAGATAATTGAATCTCTGAGAATTAAACAGATATTCTAGAGCACAAAACCGGTAAATGGAAAATTGTATTTATTGTCCAAGTGAGTTTAACTTCAAAAGACACATAAGGATTCGCTACAAAGGACAGGAGGTAGACATTCTAAACAGTGAAAACATGATATTTGATGGAACTGAAGAGCACTGAAATTGCTAAGTGTCATTTTATTTTGGATGTGGGGTGAGATGTCTTGTAAATGGGAAAATCTCACTGTATGAAATTAAAGCAGAAGGCGAGAACATGACACAAATAAAGGGCTCTGTAACGAAGTGACTGTGCTTGATCTGGGTGCATCAAATAAATGAGCAACCTGATCAGTTGCTCAAAACCTGATTTGTTATATATATATGTGTGTGTGTGTGTGTGTGTGTGTATAGCAGCTTCAGCTCCAGCAATAGTCCTTCCAAATACCATTCAGGGTTGATTTCCTTTAGGATTGGCTGCCTGGATCTCCTTGCTATCCCAGGAGCTCTCAAGAGTGTTCTCCCGCACCATAATTCAAAAGCATCAATTCTTCCACGCTCAGCCTTCTTTATGGTCCAATACTCACATCCATTCAGGACTACTGGAAAAACCATAGCTTTAACAATGCAGATCTTTCTTGGCAAAGTGATGTCTCTGCTTTTTAATACACTGTATAGGTTTGTCATAGCTTTTCTTCCAAGCAGCGTCTTTTTATTTTGTGGCTGCAGTCAATGTCGGCAGTGATTTTGGAAACCAAGAAAATAAAAGCTGTCACTGCTTCCACTTTTCCCCCTTCTATTTGCCATTAGGAGATGGGACTGAATGCCATGATCTTTGTTTCGGGAATGTTGAGTTTAGGTAGGCCTTTTTACTCTCCTCTTTCATTTTCATCAAAAGGCTCTTTAGTTCCTCTTCACTTTCTGCCATTAAGGTGGTATCATCTGCATATCTGAGGCTGTTCATATTTCTCCTGGTAATCCTGCTTCCAGCTTGTGAGTCATCCAATCTGTTGTTTTGCATGACGTACTCTGCACACAAGTTAAATAAACAAAATAAGCAGAGTGATAATATACAGCCTTGACATACTCCTTTCTCAATTTTGAACTAGTCCATTGTTCCATGACCAGTTCTAACTGTTGCTTTCTGTCCTGAATACAGCTTTCTCAGGAGACAGGTAAATTAGTCTGGTATTCCCATCTTTTAAGAATTTTCCAGTTTGTTGTGATACACACAGTCAAAGTCTTTGGCATAGTCAATAAGGCAGAATTTCTTTTGGAATTCTCCAGCTTCTTCTATGATGCAGTGGATGTTAGAAACCTGATCTGTAGTTCCTCTGCCTTTTCTAAATATATCTTGTGTATCTGGAAGTTCTCAGTTCACATACTGCTGAAGCCTAGCTTGAGGGATTTTGAGTATCACCTTGCTACCATGTGAAATGAGCTCAACTGTTTGGTAATTTGAACATTCTTTGGCATTGCCTTTCTTTGGGACTGGGATGAAAACTGATCTTTTCCAGTCCTGTGGCCACTGCTGAGTTTTCCACATTGTTGGTATTGCACTCAATAGAGTGCAGCACTTTAACAGCAGCATCAAATAGTTCAACTGGAATTCCATCACCTCTACTAGCTTTGTTCGTAGTCATGCTTCCTAAGGCCCACTTGATTTCACAAACCAGGATGTCCAGCTCTAGGTGAGTGACCACACCACTGTGCTTGTCCAGGTCATTAAGACCTTTTCTGTATAGGTCTTCTGTGTATTCTTGCCATGTCTTTTAAATCTCTTCTGCTTCGGTTAGATCCTTACCTTTTCTGTCCTTTACCGAGCCCATCCTTGCATGAAGTGTTCCCCTGATAACTCCAATTTTCTTGATGAGACCTCCAGTTTTTTCCATTCTATTGTTTTCCTCTCTTTGCATTCTTCACTTAACAAGGTTTTCTTATCTCTCCTTGCTATTCTCTGGAACTCTGAATTTAGTTGACTAATCTTTATCTTTCTCTTTTGCCTTTCTCTTCTCTTCTTTTCTCAGCTATTTGTAAGGCTCCCCAGGCATCCCTTCATACTACAAGAAATCTTTTTGCACTAAACACCTTATTTCAAAAGAAATTCATTTTCTATACATCAAGACTTAAAAACTACAGAAAAAAAAATACTGTAGCTCACCAGTTCCTTTATGGTAAACTTCTGCTTACTATGTTGCCATACAAGCAACTCCAAAACTTTGATTAGTGATAAAAAAAAAAACTTACCTCCCGTTTTTTATTTTGTATTTATATTTGACATCTCCAATTTTCCTTTTCTCAGGACAATGCCTCAAGTATTAATACATTATTCAGCTTTATATCTTCAAGTATAACATGCTGCTACCACTATTTTCCTAAATATATGGTTAACTCTCAAATATTCACTCATATAAAGTGCAATGAGGTATGCAATGTAATACTGTAAATAATATTGAACCCCAGACTCAGGTTTTTCCATTTACATTTAATTTATGTACATTTTTCTGGTTCTGCACATTCACTTCAAACAAGTAACAAGTAATCTACACTGAAGAACTAACAGAAAATTTATTACACTCTGTCCTGCTTCCTGTTGTTCTGCTTTACTTAGTTCCTATCTGAATGCAGTTTTACAAAGGAAATCAGCTATTTTCTCTCAGTCTAGTGCAAAGTTCTCTTTTTAGAATGTTCTCTAGAGCGAGTTATAAAGAACTGTTAAGTACAGGAAATAAAATAGAGCAAATTAAAAAGTCAAGTTGTTTTCAAAGCATTTAGTGACTAACACACATAAAAAGAAATTCAATATTTAAGTAGAATTGCTTTGTCATACTTATAAATAGACCATATATCCCTAAATGTAGAAATTTCATATGGAAACTTAACTTCATATTTCTAGATTATTCCAATAGGTAAACTGCAGGAAATGTGCTATGTAGCTCCAAAAGCAAGGTACCCATTTAGTTAAAAACTAGTGAGATTCAATTCTAGAATATAAAAGATACAGAGCCAAAGCACAATAAAATGTATTATACATTTTACTGTTGTGTTTCCTAAGGTACTTTGCTTCAATTATGAATCCACTTCCTGCATCTATAAAAGTCTGCCAGCAGGGCTCTCCCTTGCATTATAATTTAGAAACAAATAATTTAAATTTTTAAAAATTTTCTTGGAAGAAAATGTCATCCTTGAAATCCCAAACAAAACTAAATACATTGAATTTCCAAAGCAAATGATTAATGCTTGCAACCAACACTTGTTTGTACCATTTCTTTATGATCAAATCATTATTAATCTACTAGTGTTATAAATATGTTATTTAATATTGAAACCTATCATCATTATTTACAAAAGTATAAATCATGCAAAAATGTACACTACAAAAGTTTACAGCATTGATTAAGTGAACACTAAAGAGAATGCTCATATTTATTTTTGGCCAATGATCCTTTCGACAAATTTTTAGTTTTTTGTCATAAAACTGTAAACTTTGTCCCCAAATGCTTGCATTTTGCGTTTTTTAAAAAAATTTTTTTAAATTAGATGACAGAGCCCAGGTCTGAGCTTGCCTGTTATACTGCAACTTCCTACCAGCTATCTATTTTACACATGGTCGACTTAGTGACTAAGCAACAATGAAATAAAGACAAAGTATATATTTCAATGTTACTCTCTCAACTCTTTCAATGTTACTCTCTCAACCCTCTCCTTCCCCTGCTCTATGCACAAGTCCATTCTCTACATCTGAGTCTCTATTCCTGCCCTGCTGGGATTAATGGTTCTGTTATGACATAATGATTACTCATGAGTATAGATCCCAGAGTTATAACAAGAAGAAAAATATACACAAGCATGCCTCATTTCTTATGCTTTGTTTTATTGCCCTTTGCAGATAAGTCTTCTTGTCTGTGGGTCATATCTTGGTCATTCTCACAGTTTTCAATTTTTCATCAATATTATGTTTGTTACAGTGACCTGTGATCAGTGATCTTTGATGTTACCATTGTAATTGTTTTGAGGCATCATGCGACTCACCCATGTAAGATGATGAACTTAACTGATAAGTGTTGTGTGCATTCTGACTGCTCCAACAACTAGCTACTCCCTCACCTCGTTTCTTTTCATCTGGCCTCCCTATTTCCTGAGATACAACAATATTAAAATTAGGCCAATTAATAACCATTCAATATTTCTACGTGTTCAACTGAAAGGAAGAGTTGCATGTCTCTCAGGTTAAATTAGAAGCTAGAAATGATAAAGCTGTGTGAGAAAGGCACACTGAATGGTAAGACCGGCTGAAAGCTACCCCTCTTATTCCAAACAGTCAAGCTGTGGATGCAAAGGAAAAGTTCCTGAAGGCAATTCAAAGTGCTGCTTCAGTGAGCACATAAATGATAAGAAAACTAACAGCCTAATTGCTGATATGAAGAAAGTTTCAGATAGATGGGTTCTGGGTAGAAAATCAAACCAGCCATAGCATTCCCTTTAGTCAAAGCATAGTCCAGATCGAATTTCTAACTCTCTTCAATTCTGTGAAGCCTGAGACAGGTGAGGAAGCTGCAGAAAAAAAAGTCTGAAACTAGTGGAAGTTGATTAATGAGGTTTAAGGGGAGAAGTTATCTCCAGAGTATAAAAATGAAAGATGAAGCAACAATTGCTTATATAGAAGTTTCATCAAGTTATCCCGAAGATCAAACTAAGATAATTAATGAAGTGGACTACACTAAACAACAGATTTCCAATGTGGACAAACAGCCTTCTATTGGAAAAAGATGTTATCTAGGACTTTCAGAGTTACAAAGAAGATGTCAATGCCTGGCTCTCTTGTTAGGGGCTATGCAGCTGGTGACTTTAAGTTGAAACCAATGCTCATATATTATACCATTCTAAAAATCCTAGACCTCTTAAGAATTATGCTCAATCTACTCTGCATATGCTTTATAAATGAAATGAAGCCTGGAATGACAGCTGCTTACAACATAGTTTACTGAATATTTTGATCCCACTATTGAGATCTATTGATCAAAGACAAAAAAAAAGAGCCCTTTTCATATTACTCAAAGACAATGAACCCAGTCACCCAAGATCTCTGATGGAGATTACAATGAGATGAATATTGCTTTCATGCCTACTTACATAACCTCCCTTCTGTAGCCCAGGGATCAAGTAGTAATTTTGATCTTCAAGTCTTATTATCTTAGAAATATATTTCATAAGGTTACAGCTGCAATAGACAGTGATTACTGTGATGGATCTGACTAGAGTAAATTAAAAAGTTTCTAAAACACGTTCACCATTTTAGATGTCATTAAGAACATTCATGGTTCATGGGAAGAGGTTAAAATGTCAACTTCAACTGGAGTTTGGAAAAACTCCCTGGTTCCAATCCTCAGGGTTGACTCTGAGGAGTTCTGGACTTCAGTAGAGTGGAGGAAGTAACTGCAGATGTGGTAGAAATATCAAGAGAACTAAAATCACCAGTAGAGCCTGAAGATGTGACTGAATTGCTGCCACCTCACGATGAAACTTTCACAGATAAGGAGTTGCTTCTTGCAGATGAGCAAAGAAAGTGGTTTCTTGAGATGAAATCTATTCCTAGTTAAGATGCTTTCAAGATTTTTGAAATGAGGAAAATTGATACAGAATATTACATAAATTTAGTCAATAAAACAACAGCAGTGTTTGAAAGTATTGACTCAAATTTTAAAGAAGTTCTACAGTAGGTAAAATGTTATCACACAGTATTCACATGCTACAGAGAAATCATTTTTCCAAAAGTCAGTGCATGAGGCATTCATTTTCTTATTTTAAGAAATTTCCAAGCCATCATAAACTTAGAAACTGTCATCCTTGATCAGCCAACAGCCATCAAATCAAGGTAAGGCCACATACCAGCTAAAAGATTATGATTCACTGAAGATTCAGGTGGCTAGCATTTTTAAAAAATAGAATATTTTTAATTAATTTATACATTGTTTTTTAGACATAATGCTATTTCACACCTAACAGACTACAGGTATAAACATAACTTTTATATTCACTGGGAAACCAAACATTTTTTGTGACTTGCTTTAATGTAAAAATAGCTTTTATTGAGGTGGTCTAGAACCAAACTCCCAGTATCTTCAAGGTATGCCCGAATTATAAAATAAAGTCACCATTAAATTCAATATAATCTTGCTATTTCACTATTATCTCTTTGGAGTTATTGCAACTGAACAAAGCTTTGTAGCCTTACATGGGTATTTATTACTTCCTATAGCTGCAGAGTTTACCGGTGTTTTTATATTTCATAATTTTGAGCCCAATCACTTAGCTAACATTTTAGATATGTAACTCTATGATCTCCTAGAATAAAAATAATATTTGGTATCAGAATAATGCAGCTATTTCTATAATTTTACTTAGCTGGTCAATTATAAATTTGTCTGAAGAGTCCTTGTTGAACACACTATCAAGGCTATATGTTGTCATGAACAAACTAATAGATTATTTACCTAAAATTCAGATGGGTGCTCAAGGTTCTAAGAAACATGAACATATCATGATAAAGGAACCTAAGAGGTTATGGATATTTCTAATCTGTGTTATCAAAGTCAGCGGAAACATTGTTTATATCATCACTCCAGCCATAATCTTGATTGCTCATTTTCCCTCTATTAAGAAGTCCTATCATTTCTATTCTCAAATGTCACAGGTCAATCCTTCCTTTAGTCTACACTGCCATGTATCCTGGTCTAATATAAGCTACCATCAAGTCTGAATGATATGACTGCTTCCTTTTTGATCTTCCTGCTTATATTTATACTCTAAATCATTTTTTTCTTTGCAAATTATCTCTGGTAAATATTAAAGATAAAAGAATTCAACCTGCATGATTCTTGTGTCCTATATTATAATCCATTGTTTATGACCTCTGAAAAGTTATCATGAGTGTTTGCTAAGTCACTTCAGTCGTGTCCAACTCTTTGTGACCCTATGGATTGCAGCCTGCCAGGTTCCTCTGTCCATGGGAATTCTCCAGGCAGGAATGGTGGAGTGGGTGACCACGCCCTCCTCCAGGGGATCTTCCTAACCCAGGGATTGAACCCACCTCTCCTGTAGCTCCTGCCTTGTAGGCGGATTCTTTACCACTGACCCACAGGGGAAGTCCTGGAAAGTTACCATATTATATCTGTAATAAAAACTATGAAATCTTCTGGTTGCAATAAGCATACCATAGTGGTTAAGAAAGATGACTCGTTTAAGTCAGTCTGCTAGTTTGGGACCTTAACTCATAAGCTTACTTATAATGTGGTTTTGAACAACTTACTTAAACTGTTTCATTTCCTCATTGTCAAAGACAAAAGTAGTTCCTTTCTCAAAAGACTTGTCATGAGGGATAAACAAATCAATTCACATGCAGCACTTGAAATGGTTCCTGGCACACAGCAATTGCTAAGTAAATATTTAATATTATTCTTCACAGACCAAAAAAGTTACAACATAAACTGGACTCTTCCTTCTCCATTTCTTACTTTCTTACTCATCCATTGCAATCTAGACTCAATGCATCCTCTGTTTAATTTCTCTAAGCCCTCAAATTTTTCCTAGTTGTGGATTTTCACTCAGAACCTTGAAATGATCTTGCTCGTGCTTTTCACGCTGGCTTATTCTCAGGCTTGTTTGACTGGCTGTCACCTTTTCAGTAACTGTCCCCTAAACTCCTGGTTTTCTATCTGTCAGATCCCGTAATTTTATTTCAGGTGATTGCTTCCTAATCATTATTAGGATGCTTAACTGTCTATTTCCTTGTTAACAGTCTGCTGCCTCATTCATATCCAGTCCTGGATGCTTCTTACAGAAGTGATAACAATGATAATAAAAATGCATTGAACTACTCAATGAAAGCATGAATCAATGGCTACTTGTAAACCCAATATTTTAACTTCTTTTTGAAGGTCACCTTGGCTATTTGGGGTGTCTTGCGTCTCCATACAAATCTTGAGCTTTTTTTGTTCAATTCTGTGAGAAACGTCATTGGTAATTTAATAAGAATTGCATTGCATTGAATCTGTAGATTGCCTAGGGCAGTATAGTCATTTAAACAACACTGATTCTTCCAATCCATAAACATGGTATCTCTTTCTATCTGTTTATGTCTTCTTCAGTTTCTCTCACCAGCATTTCAGAGTTTTTGGAGTACGTCTCTTTTGTTTCCTTAGGTAGGTTTATTCCTAGGCATTTTATTCTTTCTGATGCAATGGCAAATGGAATTGCTTCTTGAATTTCTCTTTCTGATCTTTTATTGTTAATGTATAGAAATGCAACAGATTTCTGTGTATTAATTTTGTCATTTGCAACTATACCAAATTCATTGCTGATTTTCTAGTAGTTTTCTCTTTGCCAGGTGGCTTACTAGTGGTAAGAACACACCTGACAATGCAGGAGACATGAGAGACTCGGGTTCAGTCCCTCGGTTGGGAAGATCCCTTGGAGAAGGAAAACGCAACCCACTCCAGTATTCTAGCCTTGAAAATCCCATGAACAGAGGAGCCTGGCGGGTTGCAGTCCATAGGTTTGCACAGACTTGGACATGACTGAAGTGATTTAGCATGCATGAGTAGTTTTCTAGTAGCACCTTTAGAATCTTCTACGTATAGTGTTATGTCATCCGCAAACAGTGAGGGTTTAACTTCCTCTTTTCCAAATTGGATTCCTTTTTCTTCTCCGATTGCTGTAGCTAGGACTTTCATAACTATGTTGAATAAAAGTGTTGAGGGTGGACATCCTCGTCTTATTCCTGATCTTAGAGAGAATGATTTTAGCTTTCTACCACTGAGTATGATGCTAGCTGTGGGTTTGTCGTACATGGTCTTTATTATGTTGAGGTATGTACCTTCGATGTCCCCTTTCTGGAGAGTTTCTATCATAAATCAGTGCTGAATTTTGTCAAAGGCTTTTTCTGTATCTATTGAGATAATCATATGGTTTTTATTTTTTAATTTGTTGATGTGGTATATCACATTGATTAATTTGCAGAATTGGAAAAACCCTTGTATCCTTGGGATGAATCCCACTTGATCATGGTGTACAATCAATGTTTTTAACATATTGTTGGATACAGATTACTAGTATTTTGTTGAGGATTTTTGCATACATGTTCATCAATGATACTGGCCTGCAATTTTCTTTTTATGTATATTCTTGTTTGATTTTGGTATCAGCATAATGGTGGCCTCATAAAATGAGTTTACAAGTTTTCCTTCCTCTGCAATTTTTTGCAACAGTTTCAGAAGGACAGGTGTTACTTCTCTAAATGTATGACAAATTCACCAGTGAAGCCATCAGGTCGTGGACTTTTGTTTGTTGGGAGGTTCTTAACCACAGTTTCAATTTCAGTGCTTGTGAGTGGTCTGTTCTTATTTTCTATTTATTCCTGGTTCAGTCTAGAGAGACTGCACCTTTCTAAGAATTTGTCCATTTATTCTAGGTTGTCCATTTTATTGGCATATAGTTGTTCATAATAGTCTCATATGATCCTTGGTATTTCTGTGGAGTCAATTGTAACTTCTAAGATTGAGAAACTTAATACCCAATAAAATTCATCATGACACATAGATTAGAAATAGCTATTATAAAAATATTAGCAAATTAAAAAAATGTTTACATACATTCATTTTTTCTGGATAAAATCAATATTCTTATCTTGCATATATCATCTTGTAACTCAAGGAAGTAGTGTTGTCCATTATTCAGATAAACTATTAAATTTATTTTTAAGAAGTATTTGATAAGTATTTGAAAATAGTTGTACAATAAAAAGTGTGATAGGAATATGTCCCTGACTTCAATGAACTAAGTCTTGTATGAAACTATGAGAAACAGAACAAACAGCATCTTATTATATTTCATGTTCTCATTTAATGTTAAACAAATGAGATATTTGTTATAATCTAATCATAGCTGAGAAAAAAATATCCTCTGATCAGCGATTGATTTACTCAAAATCCCATTTGAGGTGAAACTATGGAAACAGAATTTGAACCTATATGTTCCTGGCTCTAAGCTATATCTCAATAATGTTTTATATGGCCATCCAGGAAGGCAAGGTCCATATATTCACCAGGTAAAAGCATTAAGACATATAAATAGGAATTTAGAGTACAACAAGATAAACAGGCACAATGAAAAAGCTATTTGTCCAGAGGGAACAGAGACCTTGTACCATGCTGACTGAGGGAATCTTATGAGTTGCTGACTGGCAAAATGGAAAATGAAGGATAGTTGGAATTTTAACAGGTAAACTGAAAACAAGTTATTTGGGGGAATAAGGAGAAGTGCATGAAAAAGAAATATTCCTTCCTTAAAAATACTAGAAACATTCTCTGTGAAGAATGTGTTAATAACAGATTTCCTTGAGATGGTAATTTTATGCTTAAGTGAAAGGCATTTGTCTTTTCTATGGTGGTACTGCCTGAGTAATAAATAAATAATACAAAAATCAATGGCTGAAAGTTGTACACAATTTTATTTTATATAATTGCTGATCAGACAGAAAGCTAACACCTGCCTGGTGGATTTACATTTTGATACCTGTCACATTCCTCTAAATTTTAAGTTCTGGAAGAAAATTAGTTTAACTAATTCTGTATAACAAACCCATTGTAGTGTAGGTTTGTGCAATATTAATAGAATTGGATAATCTACTTTTTGGGTTTTGGAAATTTAATATCTAGAATAGTGGAGAAATATGGTTAAGTTCATAACAGGGTGCTTGCTCATTAGAGGTAAAGGAGTAGGTTTATATTAATAAATTTTCCAGATCGTAAATTCAATACAAACTTTTGAACTAGATTTTCTCATTTGGTAAGCTATCATAGTCATTCTTTCAAGTTAATTGTAGATGTGAGCCTTCTATTGGCTCCCCAGTGGCTCAGTGGCAAAGAATCCTCCTGCCAAAGCAGGAAATACACAAGCCTCTGGTTCAGTCCCTGAATTGTAAAGATCTTCTGGAGTAGAAAATGGCAACCCACTCCAGTATTCTTGCCTGGAAAATTCCAAGGACAGAGGAGCCTAGCAGGCTGCAGTCCACAGGCTTGCAAAGAGGTGGACACAACTGAGCAGTTGGACATGACTGAGCAGTCACTCAGTGAGCACACATGTACACGCACAGACTTCTATACTACCTGAATGACAACCAACCTTGATATTGGAATACTCTTTTTATGTACCAACTTGTCTTTGAAAGAGTTGTAGAACTCTATAGTACAATATTTTAAAATGTCTTTCTTTTATAAATAATCATGTTCCCATCTTGGACTTCAAAGTATTTAATTAGACTTGACAACAATGGTAATTGGACTAATTTTGTACTTAGAATAAAAGTGTTCAGTTCGGTTCAGTTGTTCAGTCACATCCGCCTCTTGGCAGCCCCGTGGACTACAGCACGCCAAGCCTCCCTATCCATCACCAACTCCCAGAGTTTACTCTAACTCATGTCCATTGAGTTGGTGATGCCATCCAACCACCTCATCCTCTTTTGTCCCCTTCTGCTTCTGTCTTCAATCTTTCCCAGCATTAGGGTTTTCTCAAATGAGTCTGTTCTTCACATCAGGTGGCCAAAGTATTGGAGTTTCAGCTTCAACATCAGTCCTTTTCAGGACTAATTTCCTTTAGGATGGATTGGTTGGATTGCCTTTCAGTCCAAGGGACTCTTGAGAGTCTTTTCCAACACCACAGTTCAAAAGCATCAATTCGTTGGTGCTCAGCTTTCATTATAGTCCAACTCTCATATCTATACATGACTACTGTAAAAAACATAGCCTTGACTAGACAGACCTTAAATAATAATAGTAAAATCATGCTTATTCCAAATTCTATTTTATATTTTTTAATCTACAGTCAATATTTTGCTAAGATTACATATCTAAAAACAGAAGAATCAACTTTCTTTGAGAAACAGGGTTTTGGGTCCTCAAATACAAGGAATTTGAAGGACTAAAGCCACTTTCACTAACTTTCTGCAGTATATTTCACCATGTAAATTTTAATATCTCTATTTCATACTTGTGACTTTTCTCTCCCTTATTAGACTGTCAGTTGTGTGGAAAGATGTATATTACACACTACCTTGATTTTATGAGAAATGCAAATATAAAATGTTCTGCTAGATGAATGGATAAAGGAGTAGTGGTACATATGTAAAATGGAATATTACTCAGCTATAAAAAAGAATGTATTTGAGTCTGTTCTAATGAGATGGATGAAACTGGAGCCTATTACACAGAGTGAAGTAGGTCAGAAAGAGAAACACCAATACAGTATAATTAATGGAAAGATGGAAAAAATGACCCTATATGCAAGACAGCAAAAGAGACACAGATGTAAAGAACAGACTTTTGGACTATTTGGGTGAAGGCAAGGGTTGGATGATTTGAGAGAACAGCACTGAAACATGTATATTACATATGTAAAATGCATGACCAGTGCAATTTCGATGCATGAAGCAGGGTACTCAAAGCTGGTGCTCAACCCATGAAGATGGGGTAGAGAGGGAGGTGGGAGGGAGGTTGAGGATGGGGGGACACATATACACCTGTGGCTGATTCATGTCAATGTATGGTAAAAACCACCACAACACTGTAACACAATTAGCCTCCAATAATATAAATAAATTAATTTAAAAAATAAAACAAAATGTTCTCATAAATAAACAATATAATTTTTAAAGTGTGAGATCCAATTGTTAGAACAAGTTTCTCCGTGCAATAACATCCATTTTTGTTTTTGTTTTTTTTTAGATTAACTTTTTCTTTCTTTCTTTATTTTTTTTTAAAAATTTTCTTTACTTTATTGTGTTGGTTTTGCCATACAATGACATGAAACCGCCATGGGTCCACATATGCTCCCCCTCCAGAACCCCCCTCCCACCTCCCTCCCGACTCCCTCCCCACTGGGACATCTTGGTGCACCAACCCTGAGCATCAACCCTGGGCTGGCGATTGATTTCACATATGATAATTAACATGTTTTAATGCCATTCTCCCATATCATCCCACCCTTACCCTCTTCCACAGAGTCCAAGAGACTGTTCTATACATCTGTGTTCCTTTTGCTGTCTCGCATGCTGGGTTCTCGTTACCATCTTTCTAAATTCCATATATATGCATTAGTATACTGTATTGTTGTTTTTCCTTCTGGCTTACTTCACTCTGGATAATAGGCTCCAGTTCCGTCCATCTGAGTAGAACTGATTCAAATGAATTTTTTTAATGCTGAGTAATATTCTGCGGGGAGCCGGGATGTTTTCCATCCCCCAATCGGCCCTAAGAGAG
>ML663566.1:4662466-4739039 GCA_007570785.1 Antilocapra americana
GTGTCTTCATTTTTCTCAGGTGCTTGGTCGTTGCGTTCTCGACCGTGCGATTTTGCCGGCTGGTTCCGGCAATATTCCATTGTGTATATGTACCACAGCTTTCTTATCCATTCGTCAGTTGATGGGCATCTAGGTTGCTTCCATGTCCTGGCTATTGTAAACAATGCGGCAATGAACATTGGGGTACATGTGTCTCTTTCATTTCTGGTTTCCTCGGTGTGTATGCCCAGCAGTGGGATTGCTGGGTCATATGGCAGGTCTATTTGCAGTTTTTTATGGAATCTCCACACTGTTTTCCATAGTGGCTGTACTAGTTTGCATTCCCACCAGCAGTGTAAGAGGGTTCCCTTTTCTCCACATCTTCTCCTTATTGCTTGTAGACTTTTGGATGGCAGCCATTCTGACTGGTGTAAAGTGGTACCTCATTGTGGTTTTGATTTGCATTTCTCTGATAATGAGTGATGCTGAGCATCTTTTCATGTGTTTGTTAGCCATTTGTATGTCTTCTTTGGAGAAATGTCTGTTAAGTTCTTTGGCCCACTTTTTGATTGGGTCGTTTATTTTTCTAGAATGGAGCTGCAGGAGTTGCTTGTATATTTTTGAGATTAATTGTTTGTCCGTTGCTTCATTGGCTATTATTTTCTCCCATTCTGAAGGCTGTCTTTTCACCTTGCTTATAGATTCCTTTGTTGTGCAGAAGCTTTTAATTTTAATTAGGTCCCATTTGTTTATTCGTGTTTTTATTTCCAATATTCTGGGAGGTGGGTCATAGAGGATCCCGCTTTGGTTTATGTCGGAGAGTGTTTTGCCTATGTTATCCTCTAGGAGTTTTATAGTTTCTGGTCTTATGCTTAGATCGTTGATCCATTTTGAGTTTATTTTTGTGTATGGTGTTAGAAAGTGTTCTAGTTTCATTCTTTTACAAGTGGCTGTCCAGTTTTCCCAGCACCACTTGTTAAAGAGGTTGTCTTTTCTCCATTGTATATTCATGCCTCCTTTGTCAAAGATAAGGTGTCCATAGATGCGTGGATTTATCTCTGGGCTTTCTATTTTGTTCCACTGATCTATATTTCTGTCTTTGTACCAGTACCATACTGTCTTAATGACTGTGGATTTGTAGTATAGCCTAAAGTGAGGTAGGTTGATTCCTCGAGTTCCATTCTTCTTTCTCAAGATTGCTTTGGCTATACGAGGTTTTGTGTATTTCCATACAAACTGAGAAATTACTTGTTCTAATTCTTTGAAAAAGACCTCTGGTAGCTTGATAGGAATTGCATTGAATCTATAGATTGCTTTGGGTAGTATACTCATTTTCACTATATTGATTCTTCCAATCCACAAACACGGCACATTTTTCCATCTATTTGTGTCCTCTTTGATTTCTTTCATCAGTGTTTTATAGTTTTCTATATACAAGTCTTTTGTTTCTTTAGGTAGAAATACTCCTAAGTATTTTATTCTTTTTGTTTCGATGGTGAATGGAATTGTTTCCTTAATTTCTCTGTTTTCTCATTGTTAGTGTACAGGAATGCCAGGGATTTCTGTGTGTTGATTTTGTATCCTGAAACTTTGCTATATTCACTGATTAGCTCTAGTAATTTTCTGGTAGAATCTTTAGGGTTTTCTATGTAGAGGATCATGTCATCTGCAAACAGTGAGAGTTTTACTTCTTCTTTTCCAATCTGGATCCCTTTTATTTCTTTATCTGCTCTGATTGCTGTGGCCAAGACTTCCAAAACTATGTTGAATAGTAGTGGTGAGAGTGGGCACCCTTGTCTTGTTCCTGACTTCAGGGGAAATGCTTTCAGTTTTTCACCATTGAGGATAATGTTTGCTGTGGGTTTGTCATATATAGCCTTTATTATGTTGAGGTATGTTCCTTCTATTCCTGCTGTTTGGAGGGTTTTTGTCATAAATGGATAACATCCATTTTTGTAATCATCTTCAATTAATTCAAAGTTGTTAAAATTCAAAAGTCTCAACTTCCACAATTTCTTCTGATCCCAACAAGCCTTCTCTTTCATTCAATTATCTCTCTGGAACTACTCTTTCATTGCTGCCTTTCAATGTTATTTTTGCTCTCATAAGCAAATGTGTTTGCCTTATTTCACAGCATATACTCAATTTTCATAATTTTTCAGTGAGATATTTATCTTTTAACTTCTATTAATGCATTTTATCCAATTAAAGTAGACAGTTGATTATTCACCTTTTTCTCCAAAATCCTCCCTCACTCAGTTATCAGTAAAGAAAAGGAAATAAACCCTACAATTGAAATGGTATAAATAAACAGAGATAGACAAATGATAATAATGATAGATAAACAGATGATGAATTCTGAAATCAAGCAAGTTATTGCCATGTTATTTGGAAGAAGTAAACATTTCCTTTTTCAAAAAAATCTTGATTTTTCTTGAATCCTCTTTAAAGTGTAAACAAATTATCAGTAGATCTTGAGTAAATGTTCTGAATTTTTTCTCATTTTGTGAAGTGAAACACATAGTTACATGTTCACATGCTTTAGTTCAGACTCACGTTAATCATGAATGTGTGGTTCTTGAACCAGTATCATCATTACCTTATAGGAACTTAAGAAAATACACTTTCCTTCACTTAAACAAAAAAGAGTAAACATTTAAAGCCTTAAGAGAATTTCACTGGAATCATTATTAATCTGTGCTAAAGCGCTGCTTTCTCTTTTCCATCTTATATATTCTTAATTGTATTGAATTAATTTGTACACATTGCATTTTGTTTCATAATATTAAAAAAGAACCACAACTTCTTACTTGCTTCTTCTTCTTGGATCTCAATCATTTGCGTCATATTCACTTTCCATAATTACTTCAACTCTTGCCCAACAAACTTTCAGTGACTCTCCATTATTTGATGAATTAAACTGTGAAAACATAAGAAATCTCACTTACATTGGAGTGGGGAAGCCCTGAAGAGGAAGTTTTCAGGAAATACCACTCCTGACAGGCTACATCACCAGCAGGGAGACAGAAGGTAAGAACTAATCTGATAAGGGAAGATTTTTTCACCTGGGAATTCTCTCTCTCGCTTTTAAGAAAAAGAAGAAAGATCCTACTCCATCCCAACACCACCACCCTAACCACTACTTGAAGACAATGAGAAATGGCAACAATGTCAATGATTTGTTCTCCAATAAAATTTGCATAACACAGCCCTCCCATTTCCTTCTCACACCTTATAAAAGCTGATCTTTTTGATTCTTCAGATTTGTATGTGGTTCACCACAATTTGCTTGCCCCAGATTACAATTCCTCCACTATTCCTGAATAAACTCAATTTTGCTTTTTATAATTTGTCAACTACTTTATTTAGGGTTGACAAAATTCCTTTGTTTTCTAGTTAAGGTTTACCATTATATGCCTCACAGCTTTTCCTTTTAACCTTCTCAGTTATTATTTCTTCATATAAATTCTACATTTCTAGTAATCTGACTGGTCTCTGTCTGTCAAACATGTGTTATAATTTTCAAGCTTATGGTCTAATTGTTCAAAAATATTAACATAAAAATGGCTTTAAAGTTGTATTTGGGTTTGTTTCCTATTCTAGAAAAACAATGTATCTGAAAATACTGAACTATCTATCAAATAAAAGTAATTTCCATATAAGGACTGTGAAAAATCAGAAAAATATAGAAAGAATTTCATTTTTTAACTAGAGTTAAACACTTACATGCAAACTTTGGCCAAATTAGTTGTGTGTGTGTGTGTGTGTGTGTGTGTGTGTGTGTGTGTGTGTGTGTGTGTATGTGTATGTGTATACACACACACATATAAAGAGTGGAACAAGGAAACTGACATATGTAGTATGCATCACAGTTAATATTAATTCATATTAGTTTCTTAATAGTAAACATACATAGAAAATGCAAAACATAAAAAAATGGAGAGGAAAATGGGTTTTAAATCATTCGGAATTCTTTCATGACATACTGTGTTCTCACATCTACTAATTCAGATTAGTAATTTTTTTTTAAGTGTGAATGTATTTTTTTCTACTTTTTAAAGAGATGAGCTGAGCTTGTATAGAAAAATAAACTTCACTTCCTTCCTTCCAACATTCATGCACTGCACATTGGCCTGCTTATCTCCTTTTGTATGCCAGATTCAGATTTTCATACCTCAGCTAGTGAAAGGACATTTTGAGCTATTATATTGCTTCCTGCTGACTGTAACAATTCAGTTTTTTTCAAAATCACCAACTTAATATATCAGTATATGTGCATTTTTGAATGACAGATTTCATTCTTCTCATAACTTTATATGAGGGGAAAATGGAAACATACATGAATTGTAATATCAGCTTGAAAAGCATGGTTTACTTATCTTTGATAAAAGTAGAGCAAAAATGAAATCCATTAGGCATGTTTAAAATTGTTAGCCTCAGTGGACAGTTTTTGAACTTTTAACTAGTTAACTATGCATTTGGCTATGAAGAAAAATAATTAAATTAGAGAAACTATATGGAGTTCTATAAAGATAGCATTCAAAACAAATTTTAAGGCAGCTGGTGTGATAAGCTTAATTGTTTCTATTGTTTTTATACTGTGAACTCCCTGGAAACAAAATCACACTTAGGACATCAATTTAATATCGGTTTATTTGGTTTTTCTGGAAATTAAGACTTATCAAAATGGGGAGCTATGAAAGTCTCACTTTTGTGATAGAATCATTTTCTACCAGGAGCTCATTCGGCAGTTTTGGCATTGGTGCCTTTTTTCATAACAAGGTTAAGACTTTTATTCATTCATCAGAGTTCACTTCTGTGGGTTTACTCTTACGTCCATATATAAACTTTTAGGGCCATTTTAGCCTGTCCTCTGCTCTAGATCAGAAATGGCCTTACCCCATTGGGTCAGCAGCATCCAAACCTTTGGATAGGCATTCTAAAACTTTACTAAAGTATAAGAATAGAAGTGGCAAGGAGTAGTACCTTCTAACAATTTCAGGAACAACAAATACTGCAAAGTCTGAAAGTTTATATCAAAAGATTTATTATATTATTTTCATGATGTATTTAACACAAAAAATAAATTTTAAATCATATAATTAACAATATATGTGAAACACACAGAATGGACAAGATAAGTTGAATATATATGTTACTTAAGGGACCAAATATTTTAATAACATTTTGCTTAGAATTAAAGTAACTGACACCTTTCTCCAGATTGTAGATACTCTGTTTTTCTTCCTACCATCTAGCAATGGCAAAGAAATCTCTTGTGCATTTTTTGGAGCTCCTGAAATTTCTGAGAGCTTAAATTAGCTTTAAGAATTTGCAAAAGAAAAATAATAACATTGAAATATGATAGATTATTTGGAAAATATATAATTCTATGTCATCAAGGAAATTTCAGGGAAGACAATGAATTACTTGTTATTGACATTGCTTATACACTATACATACAAGTGTATACACTATATATACAAATGTTCATCCCCCAAGTAATATACTTCCACAGGACACAAATTTGCTTTTAAAATTGTTAAGACGTGAAGAAATTGATTCCTTTTAACAATTTAAGCACAGTTTTGAAAATTTCTGTCCTGTGCTGTGCTGGTTTGCTCTTTCTGTCTGAGTTTTTGTAACCCCATGTACTGTACCTGCCAGGCTCCTCTGTCTATGGGATTCTCCAGGCAAGAATATTGGAGTGAGTTGCCATGGCCTCTTCAAGGGGATCTTTCTGACCCAGAGATGTAACCTGTGCCTCTTGCATTGCAGGCTGATTCTTTATTACTGAGTGACCTATTTGGTGTAGCCTAAAATAATAAAAATATTTCTGCATACAATATAGCTTTTTTCTTACATTTATTTTTTATCTTGAATTTAGGGAAATCTGATTTACTTGCCCTTTTTCGGTGTGCTTTCTAACTGAGTAAACACAAATATAATCAAACTTTCAATCATATTATGCTTTATTATTTCAAAAATCATTATATAACCTAGTCAGTCATATGAACATTCTTGGTAATAGGTAGTCAAAGACATTTTAATATTGTTGAACCCCCATAAGTTTATATTTGCAAATGCTGAAAGTTCCTTATGACCTTTGTGAAAATTATAAAAGTAATTATAAAAGTCTGAAAAGTCTAGATAAAGCCAACAGCACTAGTCCAGGAGTGTGATGCATAAGCCACAGAACATCTGTGCTATGAATGTTTAAATTCCATATGAAATCTGACTTCATGCAGCAAGGACTTACTAAGACGAAACAAGTAATGATAGTTTTTGTGGAATATGTTGGTCCTAATGCAATGCAAGGAAGTTCTACCTTAATATAATAGAAATCATGACACATCTATAAAGCCCTGATTGGTATATAATGTCATTTGGGTATGGTTTAACTTGTTTACATCTCTGAATGGAGATAACTGCATTTAAGCAAAAAAAAAAAAAAATAATCAATATAGTTTTTTAAATTTTATTTTTAATAGGAGAACAATTGCTTTACAATATTGTGATGGTTTCTGCCACACCAACATGAATTAGCCACAGGTATATACATACTTTTAAGTGATCTCAAATAACTTATTTTATATCATATTAAAAAATCTTAAATATATTTATATTATACATATATATATATATATAGTGTGTGTGTGTGTGTGTGTGTGTGTGTGTGTGTATGTGTGTGTGCATGTGTGTAATTGAAAACATGTATCAGTTCAGTTCAGTCACTCAGTCATGTCCAACTCTGCGACCCTATGGACTGCAGCACAACAGTCCATCACTACCTGTCCATCACTACCTCCTGGAGTTTACTCAAACTCATGTCCATTGAGTCGGTGATGCCATCCAATCATCTCATTCTCTGTTGTACCCTCATCCTTCAATCTTTTCCAGCATCAGGGTCTTTTCTAGTGACTCAGTTCTTCACATCAGGTCACCAAAGTATTGGAGTTTCAGCTTCAATATCAGTTCTTTCAATGAATATTCAGGACTGATTTCATTTAGGATGGACTGGTTGGATCTCCTTACAGTCCAAAGGACTTTTAAGAGTCTTCTCCAATACCATAGTTCAAAAGCATCAATTCTTCAGCACTCAGTTCTCTTTATGGTCCAACACTCACATCCATATATAACCACTGGAAAAATCATAACCTTGACTAGATAGAACTTTGTTGACAAAGTAATGTCTCTACTTTTTAATATGCTGTCTAGGTTGGTCATAACTTTCCTTCCAAGGAGTAAGTGCCTTTTAATTTCATGGCTGCAATCACCATCTGAAGTGATTTTGGAACCCCCCAAAATAATGTCAGCCACTGTTTCCCCATCTATTTGCCATGAAGTGATGGGACCAGATGCCATGATCTTAGTTTTCTGAATGTTGAGCTTTAAGACAACTTTTTCACTCTCCTCTTTCACTTTCATCAAGGCTCTTTAGTTCTTCTTCGCTTTCTGCCATAACTGTGGTGTCATCTACGTATCTGAGGTTATTGATATTTCTACCAGAAAGCTTGATTCCAGTGTGTGCTTCATCCAGCCCAGCATTTCTCATGATGTACTCTGAATATAAGTTAAATAGGCTGAGTGACAACATATAGCCTTGACATACTCCTTCCCTATCTGGAACCAGTCTGTTGTTCCATGTCTAGTTCTAACTGTTGCTTCCTGATCTGCATATAGATTTCTCAAGAGACAGGTCAGATGGTAAGGTATTTCCATATCTTTCAGAATTTTCCACAGTTTATTGTGATCCATACAGTCAAACGCTTTGACATAGTCAATAAAGCAGAAATAGATGTTTTTTCTGGAACTCTGTTGCTTTTTTGATGATCCAGTGGATGCTGGCATTTTGATCTTTGGTTCATCTGCCATTTCTAAAACCAGCTTGAATATCTAGAAGTTCACAGTTCATATATGATTGAAGCCTGGCTTGGAGAATTTTCAGCATTATTTTACTAGCCTTTGAGATGAGTGCTATTGTGCAGTAGTTTGAACATTCTTGGGCATTGTCTTTCTTAGAGATTGGAATGAAAACTGACCTTTTCAAGTCCTGAGGCCACTGCTGAGTTTTCCAAACTTGCTGGCATATTGAGTGCAAGACTTTCACAGCATCATCTTTCAGGATTTGATACCTCAACTAGAATTCCATCAGCTCCACTAGCTTTGTTCTAGTGATGCTTCCTAAGGCCCACTTGACTTCACATTCCAGGATGCCTAGCTCTAGTTGAGTGATCACACCATCGTATTATCTGGGTCAGGAAGATCATTTTGTACAGTTCTTCTGTGCATTCCTGCCATCTCTTCTTAATATCTTCTTCTTCTGTTAGGTCCCTACCATTTCTGTCCTATATTGAGCCAATCTTTGCATGAAACATTCCCTTGATATCTCTTTTTTCTTGAAGAGATCTCTAGTCTTTCTCATTCTATTGTTTTCCTCTATTTCTTTGCACTGATCACTGAGGAAGGCTTTCTTATCTCTCCTTGCTATTCTTTGTAATTCTGCATTCAAATGGGTATATCTTTTCTTTTCTCCTTTGCTTTTAGCTTCTCTTCTTTTCACAGCTATTTGTAATATGTGTATTCAATATGTATTCTTAAATGCATGTATATGTGTATGTACATGTATATACACACACATACACATATATATATTATTTTAATTGTATCTGAAGTATTCACCATATTAGGTTTTTTTTCTCCTGTTTCTTATAAATCACATCTGTATACTATAGCATGTTCATAAATTACATAGTTAACTCATAGGAAGTAGGGATTTTTTCCATGACTCCCACCACTTTTTTTTACACAACTTAGTATTTAGTATTTCTTAAATATTAAGTTGTTAAAAACTTGATACTGGATCCTCAAGTTATATATAAACAACATTGATAATGAGGAGGAAGGATTTTGCTACTCAGATTTAGCTGTTGTATGTAAACATGGCTTTTGATTTTTTCAAAGGTACCTGTCTCTTGAGGGATTATATGAATTGACAATTACAAATTGACCATTACACATCATCTTTTGTAAGAACTTCTATATATAGACTTTCTTCATTAATCACATAACCATTGTAAAAAAAAGCTCATATAAAAATGGCCACATCTAGCAATGAACACTACTAAAAAATACACAGAACTTCTATCTTCTAATTTCATGAAATCAAGTTAAAAATAACATTAATTCATTAAAATATGCCAAGTCTGGACTAAGCTTATTATATTACTTATGCTTTTAATACATTTTCAAAAATCACTTATTATCTAATTTTTATACATCATAAAAGTGAACCTTAAAAAATGAGTAGCTTGCTGGAGGTGGCAGAGTTAGGAGGAGTGAGGCTGCGGTGGGAACCCAAGTCATTTCACTGTAACATTCTAAACTATGTGTCCTGCTGAACATTAGGCATCTAATAATACCTGTTCTCAGGACTGCATTTACCTTTTTCTTTCAACATATTTTATGCATCGAAAACACTGTTCCATTGTTCTGATTTTGAATCGAAACATAAGTAACAGGGGAGAAATTTTTCACACTATTTCCAATTGTATTTCTCATGTAGAGACTGACAGAAGGAAGCCATTTTATCATGTTGGGATCAGTCACACTTGCAAATGTCATTTGAAGTGACAAAGTGAAAAAGTCAGCTTTCTGTTATTTTCTTAAGATGACTTATTTCTGTCATTTATTTTCAAAAACCAAATATATTGACCTATACTGGCATTAACTGTTTATATATAAGCATGACAGAAAATACCATGATTCGACATCTTTCTTCCTCATGATTCAAATTATGCTATCCTCAATTAAAATTTCAAAATCTACCAAATATACTGCAATGAACTTGTATAATTTAGGTACTCTAGGTTGGTTTTTAGTGTAATTTTCTCTTTCATTTGTATGAGTGAAACGGAAGAAAAATCTGGGGGCTAGGAAGTAGGAAATGAATTTAAAAATAAATAGCTGTATCTCCATTTAATTTTCTCATAAAGATATTTTGATAATTTCCCCCTAAAATAGAATTTAAAATGTATATAAGCAAAATATTATGATTGTTCCAATAGTAATTAGATTTGTGATAGAAGGGAAAGGTTTTCAAGCGTCTAAAAGTTCATGATCCTCGGCAACTCCATTAAATTCCTGTGAAAGTTTTAGGAACAAAGAATAAACAACTAGGGCCCACATGTCAAATTCACTGTTTTCACTGTACACCTGTGGACATGTGCAGTGTGTTTGCTTGCTGGAACACAGGAACTTTGCTGAATTTTTTCTAAAGGAAGAATAAATTCATTTGGACTCCATAATGGTTGCCATGATATTCTTATAGTTCCCTTGTTTTTCATTTCTTACAGCAAAAGGAGCTCACAGTGGTAATTACAGAACTAGATCATTGTGCTGGTCAGTGAAACTACTTCCAAAATTACCAACAAGGTACAACTCTACTTTTAACTCATAATATTTACTGGTCCAATGTAACTCAGTTAAACAAATATACAGAGTGCTTCCTGTGCCAAACAAGTTTGACTGTAGCCTGATTTTCTTTCACACAAATAATTAACGTTAAGAAATATATCTACTTGTCACCTTGAGATTTTTAAAACTTATTTTTTAAATGTAATGTATTGGATTATTCCATTTTGAGGGAATGTATGACATGTACTGGACTAGAATTCTATGCTGTTTTCTACAATTAATGTCCATTTTCTTCAGTTTCTAAACTGTACTAAATTGGCTCTCTTAACACATATTATTGATGTTCACCTAGAGAAGAAAACACAAATTGGAATAAATTGATTTTTCCAACTTTAAGGGAAAGTTGAACTTATTTCAGATCATTTTTTATTTCCTAACTGTGGATGACTTTAGGTTTGGGTCCAAACAATTATTCTGTCTGATTAGAGATATATACCAGAAAAGCCTCACCATCTAATCCATTCTATATCCACCATATACACATTCCTAAACATTTATCCTTCAGATCCATACATAAATCTTCAATTACTATCACAGTCTTTGGATTTAGACCCTCAAAACAATCATTTCCATAGAAATCATCAGTGGCAATTCACTGAGATCATTGCATACAGATGTGATCAGGGACCTAAGGTAATTTGTCAGAATTTTGCTTATTCTTATTGGAGAAGGTTTTTGCTGTAACAGTCTATAAGCCAGGCCTACCTGGGGAAGTCAGCCACATATCTGCAGAGGGGTGAGTATTCAGGTGAAGAAAGAGTTACTGAAAAGATTATTGGGGATATAACAGAAAAAATGAACACAACTATATTGGGGAGAGGAATGGAGCCACTGGACAGAAAATACTAAGATACTGAATCCAACCCTGGCTCCCATTAGCTGTCACTTTGGGTAGTTGACAGTGGCCTCCGAGAATATTGTACAGGGTATTTATACATATAAGCCCTAATATTCTTCTCAATTCAGCAATTCTTAGCATTTTATTTTCTAAACATATCTCTGCTTCTGTTCCATTTTAAGAAATAATAGCAAAGAAGGCAGACAAGGGAGAAAATTATCCATCATTGATCTGATTATACTATAACTACCAGCACTGAATTTTAATAATAAGGACGAAAGAAATCACAACAGATGTTGTGTCAGATATAAAGGAAAAAGAAAAAAAGAAAAAGTTCCCTAAACACCCAAATGTAAACTTATTGTTATACTCAAGGCACCAACCACAGCATCTTCCTTTTAAACGTCATCATTGGGAAACTCTGATAAGGTTTCTACTTCTCCACACAGTTGGGATTGAAGACAAAATATTTGGGCAAAGTTAATTGGACATGTGTGATACCACCTGTCTGTATTGTATATTTTTGTTCTTTCTAAAATGGCTGTGAAGTTGTTATGGTATCCTCAGTACGGAAGGAAACAAACCACCCCTACCCTCTACCACTGCTCTGCATTTGCCATCCTCTTTGATAACCACAGGGTCATAAAGAGATGATCTAGAACAAAAGATTAGAATGTGTTTTTTAATTACACCCCTGTAAAGTGAACACTGCCGGGTTGCCATACTTTGTTGTGTAGAGCCCAAGCCCCAACAATCTGTACTCAGTTCTTCAGAAGATGATTCATCCCATCATTCATTACTGCCTCTTCCACTCCTGAAACTCACAAATATATCATAATCAGAGTGCTGATTGACTTTATGTGTCAATTTAACTGAACTAGGGGATGCTCAGGTAGCTGGTAAAACATTATTTCTGGGTGTGTGTGAGGATGTTTCTGGACGAGATCAGCATTTGAATCAGCAGACTGAGTAAAAAGATTCCCCTCACCAATGGGAATTCCCCTCATCATCCAATCCACTGGGAGCTGAATGGACAAAAAGGCAAAGGAGGGTGAGATTTCTGAGTTGGAACAAACTCTTACATCAGAGTTTCTGGTTCTTTGCCTCCCTGTATCTAGGACTTAATGCCAGTGGCCCTCTGGCTCTCAGGTTTTTGGAGTAGGACTGAATTATACCTTCCTGTTTCCTAGTTCTCAGCTTACAGAGAGCAGAACCTGGGACTTCTTAGGGTCCATTGCCATAGAAGCCATATACTATAATGAACATGTTACATATTTCTTCACATAACCTATTAGTCTTACTTCTCTGGAGAACCTTGCCTAATGCAATCGGGTTATTACGAAGCTCACCTTTAAAGGTCACATAACCAACATCTTGATAATAGGATGCTGAAAATGGACAGTCTGTTATCTGGAAGAGCAAAAACATGAACTCTTGTGTGCTTATATTAAAACATCTATGTTCTGTTCTCCAAGTGCAATCAGAAACTCTCCAAACCTTGCTTTGTAAGAATTTCTGGATTGACATTTGCTATTCATCCGTTACCATCGGTTCCGGGGTGGCTTTCCAAGATCTGAGATCTCTGCTAGCTCCCCGGCGCTGCGGGCTGCCCTTTTTAAGGCCTTTTCCAAGAGAGATGGGAATTTGGTGACGGCTCCAGCCCAAGGGCTTGGCGGGACGCGAGTGAGCTAGCACCTAGGGAGAGGCGGGCTGTGCCGGCCCCACAAGGACTGAGAGGGCGCTCTGGGATATAGGCCGCTACTCGGGCGGGTGAGGATTCCCGTTTTTCCTAGAGTGAACTGTGTTTCTGAGGCAAGTCGAGGGGGCATCCCAGAAACTGTGGCTCGACTTTGGGCTGTTGTCAGTGACAAGCAGGATGTTTCGGTCATCGAAAAGGACACGTGGACTGTTGGTTTTCAAAGACTTATTAACTTGGGGGCCAGGATACCTCCAATTGATGAGAGTATAGGATTTTTTAGCCCTTTGTTCGGGAACTTGAACGTTACCCCGTTTAAACTCATGGAACAAGGGTGACATGGTGTGAATTTGTGTGTCATTTGGGCATTCTTTGTAAAATGCTAGCTGCATGCGGATAGTCACTGGGTTTTTCCTATGATAGTACCCTGGAAAATTTTAACTGTGTATATGCTTTTAGGTGTGGAGAGGATTGGTATCTGGTGTTATACGGTTATATTAACAGAAATTTACAGTTGCTGCTATGAGCTGGGAGAGAGGAGTATAGTCTTTTCCGTCTTTGTAATAACACCTGTTATGCAAGGGTGTGTTGGGCCACATCAGTCAGACTTTAAACCAGCACTCAGGCCGCTTCTCTGGATTCTGCTGCATACCGGGGAGGGAGGTGTTTGGGGTTGGATTAGATGGCCCATGGAGAAGGAAACAGCAACCCACTCCAATATCCTTGCCTGGAAAATCTCATGGACAGAGGAGCCTGGTGGGCTACAGTCCATGGGGTTGCAAAGAGTTGGACACGACTGAGCTACTAACACTAACACTACTGTAGGAGTAATATACTTCCTTTCATTCAATTTAATCCCATGGTTTAAACATTTGAAGACCTCATATCTGGAGAGAGAGAAAACAGGGTGCCTGGTGAATAACCCAGGGAGTCTTTCTGCTTGGCTGTATAGTCAGTAAGAAGGGGAGAAAAGTTCTCCTCCAAACAGGGCACAGGGGAAAGCCGGGAGCTCCTCAGGTGCCTGGAACCCCTTAAACAGCCAGCACACAAACTTGCATCATCTTTCTCCTGTTGAAAAGGCTGGTGCTAGGCGGAGAGCCCAGCTCTAGCTCTGTGAACACAGCTTTCACAACTTGTGATTCGCTTTCTGGGAGATTCCCAGCCTGTCCCCCACGGCCACGCATCACTATTTATTTTTGTGTTTTGGTTGATGACTTTTAAGTATATTACTATTGAATTTGAAGGAGTCTATACTTGTTTATAATTATAATTTTTTTCCCTTTCTGGAGGAAGCCATAAAAATGCACCGCTCAGGCTCCATGATGCATAGAATGTGGCCGACTGACAGTACCAGCTGTCACGCTTGGGGATCAAGCACCAAAATATTTCTGCTCAGGTCCTACACCCAAGATGACTCTCAGCCAGTGTCTGGGGGAGGATCCCCTTGGGAGTGCTGACCCATTCCTGTAGCTCACAGAAGCGCTCTAACAGGTGGCACTGGCTGGAAAGTCCTCAATGCTTTGGAAGAAAGTATGCTGAGATGCTATAATTGCAAGATTCTTGCCCCTGCCCTGCCCCATCCGGCCACAGGCCAGTCCTGTACTGTAGTCTGCGGGCTCTCTCTGCCAAGGCCTGCTTCCTCCATTCTTTCCTTTACAGTCAGTTCCCCCAGTAAGTTGCTTGCATTTCCAGTCTTGTCTTGGCATCTGTTTGTTGGAGAATCCAAACTTAGATTCCCTAGTCCTGAAAGCAGTTGATATGGGTCATCAAAAAAGGAAACAAACAAGCATATAGAATCAAAGCTTAAAAAAAGAAAACATGAAAGACAGAGCTGAAAGACTAAGGAGATATAGATACTGATCAAGGACACTCTGGCTAATAAGCAATTACAAACCAATAAAATATTTTAAATAATAGCATTGTACATAGTTTTAAAGTATAATTTTCAAATTTCATTCTGAATTTCCTTGTATTTGGAGAAAATGATAAATATAATAAATTATATAAATTTCATATCTGGTTTAAAAGTTTGGCCTCAGCTATAGTCAGTTGCCAGCACCTCTACCACCTCCTCCACTTCCTTCTCCATCCACAGAGCCATGTTTGGTTCGCAGGTACTTTTTCTTTAATGACTCTACTCCCTCGCCTGCAACAACAGGCTGATATAGAGATACATGCTCACCACTCTGGACCCTGTGGTTCTGCTATACATGTGACTCGAAACTTGCCAAACAGCGATCTTGCCTAAGATTGTTCAGCTATGACTGGAAGAAAAGAGTCCTCTTTATTCTTTTTCTGTAGTTGTGAATGAAAATGCTAACAGTCACAGAGAATGATTAGCTAAAACAATAAGACTGGTAACTTGAAAACAACTGAGGTGATAGATGCAGTGCAGATGGGACTAGAATCATTGATTACTGTAATTCCTAAGGCTGTCTCCATTCCTGTTCTTGCTGTGGTTTGGTTACGCTATTCAATTAATTCAACATTTTGCTTAAGGCATCCTGAGTTGATGCTCCATTGCTTATAGATCAAAAAGCCTTATCTAGTTGTCATTCTAATTCCTTGATATTACTTTCTTCATAGTGTCTCTCTAACTGACATTATGTGTGTTATATCATAATAAGCACTGTAGACATTTGACAGCATATGACTCTTGCACTTGAGTGGAATATAAAATGAATTTATTTAATTGATGTTAATCATTCTCTCTTGTATTTTATTTCATGTATTATTTAAATGCTTAATAAACTTCATTTTCAGAACAAATGTTACAATAATTTCACAAAGAATTCTCATCTATACCACATCACATTTCTCCTATTGTTAACTTTACTATGGCATGTTGGTCACAATTAATGAAATGATGTTGGCACACAGTATTACCTAAAGTCTATATTTTATTCATATTTCCCCACATTTTTTCCCCTTGATGTCTTTATGCGACCTAGAATCACATCTAGATTTTACCACATTACTTTTAGTAATCATAACTCCTTAGGATGGTTCCTTGGTTTTGACAGTTTCTCAAATCTTCCTTATTTTTTGATGACTTTTGTCATTTTCAGGAATACTGATCAGATATTTACAAGAATACCCGCAATTGGGATTGGTCTGAAGTTTTTCTCATACTAACACTATGGGTTATGGCGTTTGAGTAAGAAAAGAGAAGAGGAGAAATACCATCCTCCTGACATTGTATCAAGGGTATATTCTACTGGAATGCTTTACAACTGTTGACGTTCACCTTGACCAGCTCTCTGAGTGAGTCTTTGTCAGGTTTCTCTACTATAAAGTTACCCTTCCTTCTTTATACACCACACTCCTTAAAAAGAAATCACTATGCCCAGCCCATACTTAAGGTCTTTAGAGTTATACTCCACTTTCACGGAGTGCAATTCTTCTGCACTGGAAATTTTTATATGCTGCCTCATTTATTTATGTCAGTTCAGTTCAGTCACTCAGTCGTGTCTGACTTTTTGTGACCCTATGGGCAGCAGCATGCCAGGCTTCCCTGTCTACCACCAACTCCCAGAGCTTGCTCAAACTCATGTCCATTGAGTCGGTGATGTCATCTAACCATCTCATCCTCTATCACCCCCTTTTCCTCCTGCCTAAAATCTTTCCCAGCATCAGGGTCTTTTGCAATGAGTCAGTTCTTCACATCACATGACCAAATTTTTGGAGTTTCAGCTTCAACATCAGTCCTTCTAATGAATATTCAGGGTTGATTTCCTTAAGGATTGACTGGTGTGATCTTCTTGCAGTCCAAGGGACTCTCCTCCGACACCATAGTTCAAAAGCATCAGTTCTTTGGTGCTCAGTTTCTTTATGGTCCATCTCTCACATCCATACATGACTACCGTAAAAACCATAGTTTTGACTATAAGGACCTATGTCAGTAAAGTAATGTCTCTGCTTTTTAATATGCTGTGGCTGCAGTCACCATCATAGTGATTTTGGAGCTGAAGAAAAATAAAGTCTCTTACTGTTTCCATTGTTTCTGCCATCTATTTGCCCTGCAGTGATGGGACTGGATGCGATGATCTTCATTTCTTGAATGTTGAGTTTTAAGCCAGCTTTTTCACTTTCCTCTTTCACATTCATCAACAGACTCTAGTTCCTGTTCACTTTCTGCAATTAACAGTGGTATCATCTGCATATCTGAGATTATTGATATTTCTCTCGGCAATTTTGATTCCAGTTTGTGCTTCATCTAACCCAGCATTTTGCATGATGTATTCTGCTTGTAAATTAAATAAGCAAGGTGACAATATAAAATACAGTACTCCTTTCTCAGTTTGGAGCCAGTCCACCATTCCACATCTGGTTCTCATTGGTGCTTCCTGACCTGCATACAGATTTCTCAGGAGGCAGGTCAGGTGATCTAGGATTCCCATCTCTTTAAGAATTTTCCACAGTTAGCTATGATGCACATAGTCAAAGTCTTTAGCATAGTCAATGAAGCACATGCTTTTTTCTGGAATTCTCATTTTTTCTATGATCCAATGGATGATCTCTGGCTTCCTTTGACTTTTCTCAATCCAGCTTGAACATCTGGAAGTTCATGGTTTATGTACTGTTGAAGTCTGGCTTAGAGAATTTTGAGCATTACTTTACTAGTGTGTGATGAGTGCAATTGTGTGGTAGTTTGAACATTCTTTGGCATTGCTTTTCTTTGGGATTGGAATGAAAACTGACCTTTTCCAGTCCAGCGGCCACTGCTGCATTTTCCAAATTTACTGGCATATTAAGTGCAGCCCTTTCTAGAGACATCTTTTAGGATTTGAAATAGCTCAACTGGAATTCCATCAACTCCACTAACTCTGTTAGCAATGATGCTTCCTAAGGCCTACTTTGTTTTGCACTTCAGGATATCTGGCCCTAGGTTAGTCATCACATCAACTGTCATTATCTGGTTCATTAAGGTCTTTTCTTTATAGTTCTTCTGTGTATTCTTGCCACCTTTTCTTAATATGTTCTGCTTCTGATAGGTCCATACCATTTCTGTCCTTTATTGTGCCCATCTTTAAATGACATATTCCCTTGGTATCCCTAGTTTTCTTGAAGAGATCTCTAGTCTTTCCCATTCTGTTGTTTTTCTCTATTTCTTTGCATTGATCACTGAGGAAGGCTTTCTTATCTCTCCTTGCTATTCTTTGGAACTCTGAATTCAGATGGGTACTTACATCTTTCCTTTTCTCTCTTGCTTTTAGTTTCTCTTCTTTTCTCAGCTATTTGAAGGCTTCCTCAGACAACCATTTTCCCTGTCTTGCATTTCTTTTTCTTTAATTTATATCAGCATAGACTCACAAATACTAACTGTATAGACTGGATTATAAGCAGTTCTATATTATTTATTTTTCTCAAAATTATTCCAAATTGGTCATTGGAACCTCCTTCAGGTTGGCACATGTACCATTTTTACATGCCCCCATCACTTTTTTTTTTTGAGCACTTCTTTAC
The DNA here is from genome assembly GCA_007570785.1 of Antilocapra americana. Taxonomy (NCBI): domain Eukaryota; kingdom Metazoa; phylum Chordata; class Mammalia; order Artiodactyla; family Antilocapridae; genus Antilocapra; species Antilocapra americana. The sequence continues at coordinate 4,680,922 of ML663566.1, forward strand.
TTCTTGGAACTTCAAGAAACTCCAGGATAATACTGTATGCTCCTTGTCCCTGATGTCTAAACAGCTATTGGTTTCCTATTGCTGGAAAATGGTAACAGAAAGATCTGGGTGTCTGAGTAGACTCATTTCAATCTAATCTTTTCAATGAAAAGTTCAAAAAGTTAGAATAGATATAGTTATACATAAGTATCTAAACATATTAACAGAAGTGCACACATACATGTTTAATAAATTAGAGGTTACTGAGACAGAATGGACTTGTTGATATAAGTGGGAACATTCATTATCAGAACATAATTCTTAATCTAATCTGTCTTCTCTATTAGTTCTTCCAGTTTTGTTTATTTCTGTCTAAATCACCTCAAATTAATAGTCTTTGTTTTTCTCTTAGTTTACAGTAGCTCACCTGTAGTTGGTTAATGAACCTTTGGAAAGAGAGACTAGCCCCATACATGGCAAAGTCCATTTATAGAATTAAATGTGCATGGCGCTGAAGCAGAGGTATTTTGGTAATCATTTACCCTGTTCAGAGTTCTTCCTTTTTGCTCCCTTTACTTTGCATTTGAGGGATTTTATAAAATATTTTATTTTTATTTTTTGTTTTATTTCATGACTCTTAGCTATATTTTCAATTATACCTTTAGTTAGGTTTGATGGCATGATATGTTAAAATAAATCCAGAATAAAAATAACAGGGTTTGTTATTTATGTCTTTAATTATTATACCACATAGCAGCAGTTCCAAACTTGGGGTCATCTCATTCCAATCATGATCCCCATAGATGACACAAATTCATTTAGGCATTAAGTATCAAGAAAGGCATTAAATCCAATTTAAATTTCTCTATCTATTAAGGAAAGCTGTATTATCACAGAATATTAAAAACCCCACTTACTTTGTTCAATAATTTAATACGAGATGGCTTTATTGCAAATCTATGGCTCTGCTGACTGTATGCCCATAAAACCCTCTTCCTACATTTCTCCAGTTTATTTTCTGACCAAATAAGTCATGACAAGATTTTTTAAACATATTGTGTACATTTAAATTTAAATATAAAATATATTAGAGTTAAAATGTCAATAAATCAGATACAGAAGATACACAATATATGTTTGGACTTTAATGCAATCTATATAACTTCAGTTTTATATAACTTTTCATTAATATTATCTAACTATGATTTTTATACTCAGTTTGTCAAAAGGTAATTTGGACCTCTTTTGTGGTGATCTCTTAGCTAGTTAGAGTAGAGATTTGTATCTCTATATATAAGCATTACATCTTTTCTGATTGATTTTTTCCTCCATATTCAGTACAAGTATTATAACCTCTGCTGGGTTTGATCTAGCTAAATCCTGTATCTTAAATTGAATTTTCAGTTATTTCTAGGAGAACTGAGATTTCACACTGATCAGCACTGCTGAGAGTGAAATCAAAGAAAAGAAAATTCATAAAGAATTATTATGATACAATATATTCATAGACTTTATTGAGTACTGAAAATGTTACATTAAATTTTATTTTATTGCTATGATTTATAGACCTATTTGCACCTTTAATGAAGTGTAGCCACAATTCAAGAGGCATCAATTTTATGTTAGTTAAATTTATGTGGAGGGGTGGGAGTATGTTAATGCTGTCCTAAAACCAACAATTGCAACATCTTGCCTAAAGAGCAGGGAAAATGTTAGGGAGACCATCTAGATTTCAGGTAGTGAGGGCAGGTTATACTTGGGAAGCAGAGTACAATATAACAGAGGACCCAATATGAAAATGTTCAACATCAAGAACTCTGACACAAGTTAGCGGTGTCTCATCAGACAAGAAATATATGAGAATATATTATTATAAGTGCAGAAAAGCTGTTTTTGCCATTTATTTTGTCTTTCTACAGATAACTACACATTAGTATTGGGGAATGAACTTCAATTTCAAGAGAATGACCTGAAGAAAGTAAGATTGGAAACCAGTTCTGGGAAAAGACCGAGGACTTGTATAGGTTAAAGGAATCAGGACACCAATATGGACAAGGGCATGTGGAGGAGATTTACTCATTGTTACTTTGGTGTAAATGCTTGGTCAACACAACACATGTATTAAACATTTTCCCTTCTGTTATTATTTTGTCTGAGGGCTGAGTGGTGTACAATAATATAAGGGATGAGAAAATGTTTAAGTGATATGCTGAAGGCCTTGAGAATTCATATGCAGAAGAGCCAGGTTTGAAATTCACATACCTTGATTTTCTGTGCAGCGCTTGGTATTCTCATTGAGTTGGTCTTTGATTTCCTACCTTTTGTTAGTAATATCAGAATTATGAAATGTTTTGAAAATTTCTAGAGCATCTAAAATAGCAATGATGTTTACTTTAAAGTTATATACAATAATTCATGAAAGTAATATTTAAAATGACATCAAAAAAGTCATGGCTTCCCTGATAGCTCAGTAGGTAAAGAATCCACCTGCAATGCAGGAGACAACCGGTTGGATTCTTGGGTTGGGAAGATCCACTGGAGAAGGGATAGGCTACCCACTTGGGTATTCTTGGGCTTTTCTTGTGGCTCAGCTGATAAAAGAATCTACCTGCAATGAGGGAGACCTGGGTGTGATCCCTGGGATTGGAAGATCACCTGGAGAAGGGAAAGGCTACCCAGTCCAGTATTCTGGCCGGAGAATTCCATGGACTGTATAGGCCATAGAGTCGCAAAGAGTTGGACACAACTGAGTGACTTTCACACACAATAAAGCCATAAACTACACCATCCTCTTTAATTCTTTTATCATATTAAGAATACTAAAACACTGACAACCTAAAGTTGTGCCACTTTAAGCTATATGTTATTTTTTGTATATATGAAATATTTTTTTTCATAACATGAGCAAGAATTAGTGAACAGTCCCCAAGACTGCCCTCACTTCTGTCATTAATAGCAAGTTAGGTGGTTCCAAATACGACCCTCGGTTTTATTTTTTAGAAGGGCTCACAAAATTCACTGAAAGCAATTATGTTTGTGGTTACAACATATTTCAGTGAAAATACACAGATCTAAATTAGTTAAGGGAAGAGATATGTATGGCAGAGGATTTCAAAAGTTCAACATTCCTTTCTGCTCCTTCCATAGAGTTGTGGACAGCATTAACTCCTGTGAACAATGATGCTTGGCTAAATGCACAGAGCACAGCCAACCAGGCAAGCTTCCTCAAGCTCTGATGTCCAGAGTCTTTATCAGACTCTCTAAGGTAGACATGGTGGACAGCCCACAAAACTGACCTTAGCCCCCAGCCCCTCTGGAGCTACTGAGCTGATATTTTGTACCTCAGATTCTACCACCGTAAATCACACTTAGATTCGCTGGCACAGCCCAAAGATCTGGACAAACAAAGACACTTTAATGAAGCAGGACATTCCAAGGCTATAAAGTTTACTTCTCAGGAAAGAAGGGCAAGGGTCAGACTTTTCTATGGGCAAGGTTAAATTGTTTACTGCACACTTAAAAATGTGTGTGTTTTTTTTAATGTTCTCTTAAATGAAAAATTGCCCATAAACTTTTTTAAAATTAAGGGAAAATAGACACTGGAAGAGAAAGAAGGCATTTATCCTACCTGGATCCTAATTAGGGAATTCTTTTCGGTTTCTAACTTGTGACCATCACTCCAATATAGCTTGTTCACTCTTGGAGCAGGTATTTCTTCCTGTAGCAGCAGCTGAATTCTGTTTTCCCAAAATGTGCCATTCCAGCTTTGTAGCTAGTATGCAACAACCTAAGCAGAGCTCCCTCCTACAGGGCCCTCATCCAAGCTCAGGTCCATCAACAAGAGGGGGACAGCTACTCTAACCACAAAGGTCTGACTCTCATCTCTGCAGACAAACTCTTTAAAGTTTTAATAATTCCAACAACTTTCCTTGGTTCCCTTAGCCCTGGGGATTATAGGTACTTTCTACAGCTGCTTCCTCACACTACATTGGAGCTTAATGTCTATCTTTTTAGCTTTATACCTAGGTGTAATTCTTTTACATTAAATTCTCTCTGTTACAGTAACTGAGTGACTTCTGTTCTCTGACAGAACTTTAACTGCTATGGAGGGGAGTATGTTGTGGAAATAAGTGGAGACTGAATATAGTTTGCTAGAAGTGACTTGACAATAAGGAGAAGAGACTCAGACATGATGGAAAATAATTGCTATAAGGCACAGGGAAGATTTAAGGATGTTTGGGGAGAGAAAGGAAATGCTAGTGGAAGAAGAAAGCTTGTGAACTGATGAGATAAGAGGGAATGAAGGAGGCCGAAGGCCCCAGAGGCAACAGAAGTCATTTAGTTTAATGGATAAAGAAAACGTCATTAGTCTGAAAACAGAGGAAAGTGACATATTCCTTACAAGCAGGCAATGAAAAGAACAGGCAGAAAGCAGTTTAATGTTATAGAGAAGTTTTCAAGGGAGAAAGAAAAACACAGGATAAAGGAGATTACGAAATTTAATTCACATTAAAGAAGGTGGTGAACACCTCCCTAAATGAATAAAGTAGAGGAATCTGAAAGAGAAGTAAACATTTGGACACCTGACTGTCGTCATCAATAGACAAAATCAAAATACAATCACTATCCTGTGCATTTGATCTCCAGAATTTATCTGCTAGTTGCAAGTTTGTACCTTTAAACAACATAACACAATGACAAATAAATAATCTGATTTTAAAAGCTGGCAGAAGAACTGAATAGTCATTTTTCCAGAGAAGACATCCCTGTGGCTAACAGATACATGGGAAAATGTTCAACAACATTGATCATCAAGGAAATGCAAATCAAAACAACAATAAAATATCACTTCACACTTGTCAGGTTGTCATCAAGAAGGCAGGAAATCACAAGTGTTGGCAAAGATATGGAGAAAAGAGAACCCTTATAGACTACTCATGGTAATGTAAATTGGTGCAGACACTATGGAAAACAGTAAGGAAAACAAAAAATTAAAAAATAAGAGCTACCACAAGGTCAAACTTCTGAGTATATACCCAATGGAACTGAAAACAACATATCCAAAGGTATCTGAATTTATTGCAGCATTATTTACCATACCCAAGACATGGAAACAACCTGTGTCCATCAAAAAATAAAGAAAGAAGATGTTGTCTATATAGATATGATGGAATTTTATTAAGCCAAAAGCTTATTTTAATTTCATCTTTGCTCTGTCCTTTCCATCTAAGCTGGTACTATTTCTGCTAAAATAAGTTTCTCAAAAGCTTTCTGGATCTTGTATGAATTTCACCAGGTATCAGTCCATTAGTCAAAGACATAAGATTTTTTGAGATAATCCCTTTTCTTTCTTTTTTTTTTTTACTTTTATTTATTTATTTATTTTTTTTTTTTTCTTTTTTTTTTTTATTATTGTTTTTGCCATACATTGTCATGATATCACCATGGGTTTACATATGCTTCCCCTCCGGGTCCCGCCTCCCTCCTCCCTCCCCCCCCGGGAAATCTCGCTGCACCAGTCCCGAGCATCAATCCTGGGCTGGCGATTGATTAGACACATGACAATTAACATGCTTCAATGCCCTTCTCCCATCTCATCCCACCCTTACCCTCATCCACAAAGTCCACAAGTCTATTCTATACATCTGCGTTCCTTTTGTTGTCTCCCATGTTGGGTTCTCATTACTGTCTTTCTAAATTCCATATATATGTGTTAATATACTGTATTGTTGTTTTTGCTTCTGGCTTACTTCACTCTGGATAATGGGCTCCAGTTTCGTCCCTTTTCTATCTTTGGTTTTTAGTGGATGGTTGACTGACTACGCCTTAAGCTTCCTAGAGAACCTCTAGTTTCATTGAGAGCATTCAATTCATAAAGCACACCCTTAATCTCTTGTAAAGTCCCTTTGCGTTACTGAATACTTTTGAGTTTTGGTTTTTCTGAGGTTGTAGTAAAAGGTTATATTAGACACATCAGTGACAAACATTTTTCTCTGTGTAAAGTTTCTAGCAGCTATTTCTGAATTTAGAATCTTAATTCTACTGCTGGGCAAACACACTGAGGAAACCAGAATTGAAAGAGACACGTGTACCCCAATGCTCATTGCTGCACTGTTTACAACAGACAGGACATGGAAGCAACCTAGATGTCCATCAGCAGACAAATGGATAAGAAAGCTGTGGTACATATACACAATAGAATATTACTCAACCATTAAAAAGAATACATTTGAATCAGTTCTACTGAGGTGGATGAAACTGGAGCCTATTATACAAAGTGAAGTAAGCCAGAAGGAAAAACAAAAATACAGTATACTAACGCATATATATGGAATTTAGAAAGATGGTAACGATAATCCTGTATGCGAGACAGCAAAAGAGACGCAGATGTATAGAACAGTCTTTTGGACTCTATGGGAGAGGGCAAGGGTGGGATGATATGGGAGAACGGCATTGAAACATGTAAATTATCATATGTGAAATGAATCGCCAGTCCAGGCTTGATACATGATACAGGGTGCTCAGGGATGGTGCACTGGGATGACCCAGAGGGATGGAATCAAAAGCGAGGTGGGGCGGGGGTTCTGGAAGCGGAACACATGTATACCCATGGTGGATTCATGTCAATGTATGGCAAAACCAACATGATAATGTAAAGAAAAAATAAATAAATAAAAGAGAAAAATAAATAAATAAACACACACACACACACACACACACACACACACACACACGCCTTCTCTCTATGTCCCCAATTTCTACCCTTACTTTTCAACAACACCTCTATTCCTACCGAGGACTCAGTTCACTCCTGTGCCTGCTATCTCACTCTGTCTCAAGGAGCCAGTGTTGGCTCAGCTGTGGCTCTCAAGAACTCAGTTCTCACTTAGACTACCCCTGGCATGAGTTTAACTATTCACCCTCCTTTGAGAGGAAGTGGGTAATGATGACAGTGGTGCAAAATGGTAATGCTGAAATAAAATACAGGAAAAATTAAATAATAAATTATTAACACAATTTTTTTTGGCCTAACATGCAAACTAAACCTCAGACATGTTATATGGAAGTTGCTTAAGGTTTTGTTATCTTTATGAATTTTCTGACCCAGAATTAATTTTATTTTTAGCTGACACTGGTTGTTAAACTTCATTTAATTTAGGACTTATTTTACATTGCATGTATTCAAATGCACACATTTTATTTACATTGCTAAAATTACCCTTAGCAATATGAAGTAGTTTCAGAATTTATATAAGGTTTAGTATTAAATTCAGTAAAAATGTTTACTAACTTTTTAAGGTAAATGTATTCAGAGGAATTAAGCAAAGTAATTTACATTTATTTAAGTACACATTGCAAGATCAGTTTTTATTCAAATGGAGAAGCACTCTAATAAAATACCTGATCCATATTCCATAAACCTTTATGTTACTTAGAGATTTTTAAGATGAATTTAGGAAATGCAGGAGGTATGAGTGGGTATGTGTGGAAAAGCTATACATATAAAAGTACAGATATAGAGCATAGTGGTTTAAAACAAGCTGATTTTAAGCCTTGTTTTCAAATATAAGTCACAGAGTGTACCAGCCATGTAGCTTTTAAAAAGGCACTTTTCCTTTCGAGCCTTCAGTTTTCTCATCTGTCAGATGGAAATAATAATAATCTAAGACACATAATTTTGTAAACAGTAGACTAATGTACTTTACTAGCACTGTTCACATAATAAATTCATATTACACATATAATCAGGCACAGAATTCTAGCAGAGTAATGGTTTGGAAGCAATTAATTTTTTATTGATGCTACAACAAATTATCACACATTTAGCAAGTTAAAACAACACACATTTATTATTATCTTATAGTTCTCTATGTTAAAAGCCTAACAGGGGTTTCTCCAGGCTAAAATACATATGTTGGGAAAATAGAGTTACTTTCTAGAGGCTCTAGGGAAGAATCTATTTCCTTAATTGTTTGAGTTGTTGGCAGAATCAAGTCCACTGAGGCTGTAGGATTGAGGTCTCCATTTCCTTTTCAGCTGAGTGCTGCTTTCTGTGTCTAGAAGCTGCCCATATTCTTTGGTTCATGGACTTTCTTCCATCTTCAATCTCTTATACTTCTGTGACACCTCTTTGATCCAGTCTTCTGCCTTCCTCTAATATCTGTAAAGGCCCACATGATTATATTGAGTCTACTCATATATTACACAATATTTTGCATGTTTTAAGGTCTTTACCCTTGATTCCATTTGTTAGGTCTTTTTTCTCTTTCATATATATTAACATATTCCCAGGTTCCAGGGATTAGAATGTAAATATCTTTTGTTGTTGTTTAGTTGTTAAATTGTGACCAATTCTTTGCAACCCCATGGACTGTAGCCTGTGAGGTTCCTCTGCCCATGGGGATTTACAGATAAGAATACAGGAGTGGGTTGGTACTTCCTCCTCCAGGAGGTCTTCCTGGAACAGAGATTGAACTCACATTTCCTGCATTTTCAGGTGGATTCTTTACCATTGTGCCACCAGGGAAACTCATAAACATCTTTAGGCTGGCATTATCTGCCTGTCATAGACTTTTTATACAGAATCTGACTTAAAATACAAGTTTAAAATATTTTGCAACTTTTTATATCTCTTAATAACTAACTTTGTACTCAATTTTATAGAATCATGTACACATAAGCGTCACTGGAGATTGTATTAATATTAAGCAATGAGCAATATATAATTCAGTAGCAGAATATACAAATACACATACTAGACAATTCATACACAAATACCCATATCCATCCATCCATGCCTAAAATTAATATACCATTGTAAGTACAATGTGATTTTTAACTCTCAGTCTCATCCAGGAGTTGACAATTCTCTTCTTGAGTGATATGTGCAAGGGAAACTTCACAATTCTACTTGTATCTGATGTTTATTGTTTTCTTTTTGTTTCATGATTCTAAATTTTGAAACGTTTATCTGTCTCAAATCAGTCTTCACGAGTAATTATCTTATTTTTACAATATTTGTTTTACCAAGTTTTCTCAATTTATTTGTCTCTAGTTATAAGAAATTCAGGTGCCAAGTATAGGTTTTTCATCATCTGATTTCCTGGAGCTCAGATTATATCACATTATTTTCTCTGTTATCTGCTGTACTATCTCATATCATCTGGAAACTTAAAGGGGAATATTTTTTTCAGTCTTGATAAAACTGTGCCTGTCACTGTAGAGCCTAAGTGACTCTGTCTTAAAAAAAAAAAAAAACAAAGGAGCCGCCGTCTTGCGATAGAAGGCAACACCCAAGTTCCCCCACCCCCAGGTCACCACCCTAGACACGACCAATCATAGTGCGCCAAAGATATGCCAATCGGGGAACTGCTTGCCGTTAAATATACCTATCAGGGGCTAGCAGGCTTAAAGCCCCTGACCTCCCCTTCTGTCCTGACCAACACAGAGCACCAAGATACGTGAGCCCACCTGTAGCCATTTTCCCTTTGTCTTCTCCCTTTAAAAGCCTTGTACCATGCGGCTTGTGGCCACTGCCCTCACTCTGCTGTATCAGTGTGTGAGTGTGTGCGGTCCAGACCCGGGTCTGCAATAAATTCCCTCTTGCGCTTGCATCGGTGTATGGCCTCCTGGTGATTGGTGGAGATCACGACCTCGGCAGGACATCACAACTGTCTTTGAACTCAAAAGAACAATTTTATGTTTGTGCTCCAATGCTAGGAGGGGGTTTATAAAGAGCGACCTAGATTTAGAAGAAAGAAAACAACGTCCAGGCTAGGTCATACCTGGAAAGTATTTCCCGAAGTGCAGAAAACACTTTATCTATTCATAATTGTTTTGTCCCAGAATCTGACACTCCTGCTGACTGCAGCCACCTAGGTGTTGCAGTTCATTGTCTTATGTACACCTCTCTACACCCATGTCCTTCATGGTTCTGGAATTTTTACAAATGTAATCCTGGCCTAGAGAAGCATTGTGTTTCACATTTAACTTTATCAAGCAGCTTTTAATAGCTAGTGATTATAAGGAGAAATAAATAACACGACCTAAATGTTTTTTTTTAAAGTGACTATTCAATATTTATACTCTATTTTATTGCTTATAGAGTGGGTAAGTTCAATTAACACATTAATTTAGTGCTTATTAGTCTCAGCTTCCTATGGGCTTATGATTTAACTAAGAACTTGTTATTTTCCTTACTTCTTTTTTAAATCTCAAAACTGAGATGAGCATTTAAAAGTTAAAGAACAGTGCTGAAAAACTTCCCCTTGGAAATCATGCTATTTGATAGTTTCTATTATTTGTTCTTCTGGTGATCACCTTTATAATTGAAAAATAATGTGCTTACACATTATTTCCTATTTATCAACACTGAGTCTATCTTTTTATACTCTACTATAAGAGATGAGACTGATAGTTGTCCTATACAATCTTCCCACTTGCCCTAAATAACTTCCAATCTTTCTTAATTTTTACTTTGGTTTTCCTTTTTATCACTTTTATAAATCTGAATACAGTGTTAAAATATAACTTGAATCATTAGATTTATATAGTAGATTTTGACTTTTTATATACATGCTTTCAAAACTAGTACTGCTGTATCTCTCAAACCTCTCCTTCCGTCCTCTCAGGTCTTCATTGACATAATTTCTTTCACAATGTATTTATAACATTCACATTTCATTACATGCTTATAATTCTTTCATAATATATCACTGATTTTGAAAGACAAAAGGTCATAAATAATTTTTATTGCAAGATAATAATGTAAATATTACCTGCTGAACAATCATATGATTGAACGTGCAGAGGACACAAAATCACCTTTCTCTTAAACTTAACCTAATATTAGTTTAATCATTTTAAAAAAATATCGTATTAACTGCATAAAGTCAAGTAATCTTTTAGCTTCCTTCACATAGAACACAAGTTATACAGCCAAATTTTCTCCATAAAATGTTTCATTTCTATAGTTGACTGAAGAGCCTAAGGCTTTCTTCACCATATCTCTGAGCTCATCAAATGTCTTTGTTTTACTAATTATTTAACAGTAGATTTTATGTACTGTGTGCTCAATCATGTCTGAGCCTTTGTGACCCCATGGACTATAAACTGCCAGGCTTCTTTGTCCACGGAATTTTCCAGGCAAGAATACTAAGTGGGTTGCAATTTCCCACTGCAGGACATCTTCCCAATCTAGGGATCAAAATCGCATCTCTTGCATGTCCTTCATTGGCAGGCAGATTCTTTAGCACTGCGCCACCTGGGAAGTCCAAACGACTGCACTACAAATCTATTGCAAAATGTCATCCAAAGATTTGTTCTTAAGACACTTCCGGACTGTTTCATTGTGATTATTTATTTTTCAATATTGGTTGCTAATTTTTTGTCTGTTTCCCACCCTGGAGAATTAGGCATGAGATCATGAAGGACCACAGGATGGGCGGGATGGTGTCTGTCATTACATGGCTTAATGACAGACACCATTGTATATTCTAGAACTGGTCCTTGAACAAAAAGCCCAGCTGCCAAGGAGAGCTACTGAGGGAGAAGTGAACAGAGGATATCTGAACAGACTGTTTTTAGAAGAGAGTCCTGACTAATTTCCAGATTGGCATAGAAACAGAGCTCTTTAGTGGTGTTAGCATCTTTTTATATAATATCTACCCTTCTGTATGTAGTGGTTTAGTCACTAAGTTGAGTCCAACTCTTTGCAACCCCATGAACTATATAGCCTGCCAGGTTCTTCTGGGGGTGGGATTTCTCAGGAAAGAATATGGGAGTAGGTTGCTATTTCCTTTTCCAGGGGATCTTCCTGACCCTTCTGTATAAACAAAGGCAAATGTTCACAATTTCAAAACTTTGTGAGTTAATACTTGAAATTCTGAGAATAGCCCCAGTCACGTCTGATTATAGCTCAGAAAACTCTCAGATTCTGGAAACAGTTTTATTGATTATTAGTCTAAATTTTTTATATGTTTCACGATATACATCTTGTCTGAGTTGTCATAGATATATTAGCGATAATTTAGGAGAAATTTGTTAAAGGCTGCTAACCCTACATCATGTCCCCATTTAATTTATATAAAAACATTGTGCATATCTTCAGATTTTGAACAGGTATTACTCTTCTCTAGGGTGAGGTGAATAACTGTAGATGAGGCCCTTTATTATGAAGACTACAAGCTCAGGCATGGCCTATCCCTCTAACAATAATGTACAGTAGCAGAATATTATCTACAAAGGAGAATTTCATGCTTTTAGATTTCCACTTAAATTAAAAGTAGAACTGTACCTAAGGCTAGAATCTATTATTTAAAAAGAACTACCAAAGGAAAAAAATGCCAGGTGTTAAAAATTACTTGTGTGCAAAATGATATTTGAAGTTTATGGCAAAATTTATAACAATGATGCTCCTTTGATTTGGGGACTTCATATATACTGCCTTTTGGATTTAAAATTCTTTAATTCTCATATGCAAAAAAATATTTTGAAATGTTATACTTTTTACTAATTTTTGCATAAGCCTTTATTCCCTACAATGCTAGATTGTACAAACAGTTCCCAAAACATACTTATATTTATTGGACAGAATCTTGATTCTGAAGTATATGTGTGAAAAACTATTAGCCCACATTATACTGAACAAAATAAATTGAAATAAACATATTGAAATAAACATTCAATAGTGGTTTTGAAATAAATAATTGTTTCAATTAATTTCATTAATATACTATTAGAGTATCTGTATCAGAGTCAGAACTTGATAATTGCTTTTACCTTATGCTAATATAAAGAAAAGAAGAAACACTTTTCATCAGAACAATAAACTCTGACACCAGGAAAATAATTTTGCTTCATCCAATCAGTTTTTTCAGCTTCAGGCAAAGTAAACATAGCAATAAATCTTTATTTAATTCATCTAACTGCAAAAACAGAATATTATGTACCCAATAGTTCTTAGAAGGAAATTTGTAATGATTTAACAGAATGCAGCATGTTTCCTGAGCTGAATCCATAAGTAATAAACTGTAGGAATTTATAGAGTTTGATATTACACACCAAAGTTTTCTTAAGTTAAGAGAAGGTTGAATAGAATAGTGGTAACCTATCATTTATATCCTACTATTTACAACCTAAATATTCTATGCTACATTTGGTGGTTACGCATCATCCTTCTACTGAAACTCTTCTCTCCACTAAATTATAATAGTTCTCCAAAACAAACTGAAGAGTGATAATGAGTTTGTTATTTGTACCTTACAGTTCAATAGCTGTGGAATAAAAATAAGAACGATTTCTTGTTTGCTTAATGTAGATTTTTAGAATATGTAAAAATAAATTTGTGAAATTAAAGAAGGCCATTTATATGAACTGCATGGATAGAAATACAATTTAAATGTAACTTTTCTTAAAGTAAATGATCAGTATTTTTTCAAGCGTGTAATGAGATTTCATTTCTGTCTTCGTTTTATGATTAATACATAAGTTGGTTTTAAATATTTAAACTAAGATGCTTGTTTATAACTAAACAGTTCAGTAGCTCTTTTTTAAGTCAAGGCTATTTTTCACGTAACACAAGTAAATGTTTCTGAGAATTAAATTCTGGATTGTAGAAGAAGCTTCATTTGAATTCAAAGCAAAAGGATTTTCAATTTATAAGGGAGATTATTCTTTTCCATTTTATTTCTGACAATCAGGAGAAATTACTTTTTTTGAAGCAAAATGAATGTTTTAAACTAAGGAGTTTTAACTATAGAAATGACTAATCAATTAACATTTGGACACATTCAAAAGTACTCAGTAATTTAACATGACAAAGTGTGCTACTCTGGCATATTGATTATTTTGAATTAAACTTATTTAAGAAACAGCAGATACAAGGATACTTTGACCTTCCCTTGTCCCTCTGAACACAGGAGATAAATGTTTCATGTGAAAGATACCCTTCCTGTACCAGGAGGGGAGAAGGAATCTTTATCAAGATACACAGAATTTAGGGTTGAGAAGACTGTATAAACAAATATATTATTTCTTCTCTAATCTACTCTCCCAAACCCAATCTTGTCAATTACTCAAAAGCTTACTGTTTCTTTGTCTTAAAGGTATAAAAATCACCTGCTTTGGTCACTTCTTTGAGTCTCATATCTTTGGGGCTTCTATAAACATGAAATTAATTTGTTTTTCTCTTGTTAATCTGTCTTATGTCAATTTAATTGTTAGGCCAATCAAAGAACCTTGCTTAGAAGAAAGGAAAAGTCTTTCTCCCCTACAATTATAAATAACACAATTTATTTTAATTACAAAGCTATGGTTTGAAAACTTGATAATAACATTACATGTTATACAACTTTCCTTTTTAAAAGGAAATTGTTATATTCTTCAAATTTTAAAGGAAAAGAGCTAAAGAGCTACAAATAGCACTACTGTTCCATCTCTTCAAAAAACAGTGATAATATTTAAGGAAATGGAAAATAGCATGGGGTGTGGCATCAGTTCTGCAACATTTCTCTTTTTTCTTATTTAAAGTAAATGAAAAACAGCCTTTTTAAAGTACCTTTCTTAAAGTATTAGAAAGAGAAATGTTTCTAGACTTTTTGGATAGCTTCAGAAAAGCCCAGAATCATCTTTCCTTTTTGAAATCAGTTTGAAAGAGTAAACAACTCTAGTGTTTTTAACTTGTCTCAGCTTCAGCAACATAAAAAAGGAAAAGCATGAGGGATATTTTAAATAGGAAGCTCTCTTGATTTTCTTACCACTGGTAGCAACCTCACTATTACAAGTTTTTCCATCTTTATGACTAGAAGCATCAAATTTACTTTTGCTCCTTAGTGTAGTTTTTATGAACTCAATGCACCTTTCCTCTCTCATTCTCCTACTCACACTGGAGATTACCACCTAGGGAAATAGCTATTTGTGCATAAAAAATGATGTCAGAGTTCACTACAGTATGAAAAATCTCAAGTCACAATCATGATGAAGAGGTTAGCTCTGTGAGCTGTATCTTTAACTTCTCTATCTGGCTTTCTGTAATATTTGGATTGCTAGCATTTCTTAGTTGCAAGCCGATCCAATTCTTGATAAAGTGTTTATCCTTCTCTCGATGTATATTTTAATGAAATACTTCCAAGTAAAAATCAGAAATTTCTCAAATGACAGTTTCTAGTAACCCAAGACTGTAGCTGCACCCCATGTACTGCAAAATTAGAAGACACCTAAGCCTAACTGTATCAATCTTTTGTCTCCTTCTAAACTCATTCTTTATTTTCTTAAACTTCTTCCTGTGATAATCTATTTCCACTCGCAGAAACCTGGCTTACACCTACAGTAAATGATTTTTATATTTGACATATCTCTATGCTTCAAAAATTTATATTTAAAACACATTCAGTTATTTAAATAAATAATACAATAAACACAAAATACTTGGTTTTTTAATACAAAGGATACATAGAATATAAGCATTTGGAAAGATGCACTACCTATTACTGTTGAAAATTCCACAAATTTCTACCCTTGACAGCATCCTTCACCAACATGACATCATAAGAATATTCTGGGCTTGCTGCATAAAGGTGCCCTCTGTGTAGAGCTGGATAAACTCCAGGTAGTTTATATGCTGTTGTTGGCAGAGTATATAGATTTATACATCATTTTTTATCTTGACAGTGTGCTGACATGGAGTTGAGCCAACGTACAGACCTTGTACTGTACATGTGGCTCTGACCTTTGAGGGGCTAGAACACTATGACACTGTGCTTATACTTCAAAAATACAAAGATGCAAAAGAGAAAACTGTGTAAGTTATAAACTTCATTCAGGAATATTTCACAGCAGACTAGAGGTTCTATAATATTTGGGTTTTTATCTGAGTTATTTGAGGTCAAGTCTAGTCTGACTTTAGTGAAATTCCTGGTGAGATGGAACTCTCAAATAATTTAGCTTTTCCTTTATCTCACTCTAGATAAAGGAAAAGCTAAATTATTACCATGTAACTCTGGTAACATGCAGATTGCTGTTGAATATTGTTTCCGACAAGCAATTCACCTTAACAATGTTGTTAACAAGAACAATGCACATTAATTTTTTAAATAAATAATATATATATATAAAAGAAGGAGCTTCTTGTATGTTTTCACAGGATCCTAGATCATTATTAATATCCTAGGACATGGCTTTTAGTTTTCTTGTCTGGAATACTGATTCCATTAATGTAGGAATCTAATCCAAAAAATGGACTTCCTGTACTGTAACTCAAAGACGACCACTGAATGACACCTAATACCAATTTATAGATTTACAGTGGAAAACAACTCAATATATATGTTTAAAAAACAGAAAATTCAGGGTGGCAGATTATTTTCCTATACTATGATATGAAGAGTATACTCTCTCAAGATATAAGACAGAAACTGTGCTTTTTACTAAATAAGGCTACTAAATACAAAATATTTGGTGAACATAAAGCCTTGTTAAAGAGAATTGGACAATCCTAATAAATAATGACAAGCTGACCATCCATATATTCTTTTACTATACAAAATTAACTAAGCACCTAAAATGTGGGCGATACACTGCCTAATGTTAAGAATATACTGGTAAGAAAAAGACTTTTTATGAATCCTTAATGTTTATTGGTAGATTACAAAATTCTCTCTCCTTTATACTGCTAATGATTATGGCAATTTCTAAACACCTTAGGATTATCAGCCATAAATTATGATCATATAATAAACATATTGCATATTTTTAACTTTTTATTTTGAAATAATTATAGATTCACAGGAAGTCTTGAAGATAGTAAAGAGATAGTGTACCAGTAACTCAGTTTTTCCTAATGATGACTTTTTATGTGTAACTACAGTTGACAAAGTTCTCTCATTGACCAAACTCTAGCCAGGCTCCTCTGAGCCTTCTTCTCCACTAGGCCTCAGTCTTGACCCAAACACTAGATTCTAACAGGGAAAGGTTTCATTGCTAGAATGACCAAAGCTTCTCATAATAAAGTACCTGCCTGAGAAAACAGGGTTGCCAAAAGAAATTACTGTTTCTTCCAGTTAACAGTTGAAGTTGGGGCCCCTGTCTCCCAGTCTCTGTGGCAAGGACAGGAACCTAACTTTGGAAAGGGCCAGTCAGCAAACGCAGATGGGTTTCACAGGAACTAACTACCCACTTCCAGACTTTTGTATTTTTTCACTTTCCTAACTCTACTAAGCCTCTGCTCATCTTCTTCCATAGCTTCTCATCTTTCCTTTAAAGTACCCAGTTATTTACAATAAGAATAAAAGTTGTATTCATGCTGTATTCTTTTCCTGCTGCACTAGTATAATCTGCCCTCACCATCAGTATCTGAATTTGCTTACCTTTGACACAGCCAAAACCAGGAAAATGTACAATCCACAGAACTTTTTCAGATTTCACCAGTTTTACCGCACTTGTATATGTGTGTATGTGTGTACATGTGTCTACACTCAAGATATAGAACTGTATTTTCACCACAAGATCCCTCTTGCTACCTTTTATGCCTTTCATTCACATCTCCTTCCAGCTTATCCCTATAATTTTGTCATTTAAAGAATTTCAAATATATGCAAGCATACAATGCATATATACATATATATTCGTGAGTAAGGCTTTTTCCTTCCAGCATAAGTCCTTTGAGATTACTCTTAAATTGTTCTGAATAGAAGTAGCTAGTACCTGTTTATTGTCAAATAGTGCTTCATGATATGGATGCACCCTGGTTTGTTTAACCATCAATCTAGAGAAGGCCATTTGGGTTGTTTTTAGTTTGAGGTTATTACAAATAAAGTGTAACATGCAGGTTTTGTATCAATATAAGTTTGATTTTCTCTGGGATAAAAGGCTAGTAGTGAGGTTGTTGAGTCATATATAAAGAGCATTTTTAGTTTTTTGCTGTTGTTTTTTTAAAAATTGCCAAAATATTTTCCAGCATGGTTGTACCATTTTCCGTTCTCACCACCAAAGTATGTGAAATTGTTTCTCTGTATCCTTGACACCATTTGGTGACATACTGCATTTTATTGTGGAATAATCAGTCTTATCTTGGTGAGATAGGTCATATTAACAGCACATTACATCATTAGAGTAGTTTTTTATATAAATGATAAATTTAAGGCACTCAAATTTGCAAATGTAGTATATTTAAGTAAAAATGCTATTTTTTACATTTTCATATGTCGCTGTTTATGCTTATGACATAATTGACAGTACACAAATAAAATCTGCAGAATTGCATTAGAAGGAATAAAACTGTTTGAAAAATTTGTAATAAAATGTCATAACCTCAATAATGGAAGGATACTAAGCTAAGAGCTAATACTAAAGTAAGTTATAAAATTGGTTTGATAGGGAGCATTTGATAATTATTCATCTTTCGCAGTTTACAAATTCCTTAGCTAACAGTCAAATTCCTTAGCTAAAGTGTATTAAGTAGTCCACAATGTGGTTTCCACCAATGACATTTTTCTCTTTCACTTTGACTTTTGGAAGCTATCAAGTCCTGTCGCTTAAATACTTAATTCAATATTTTATGGCTCAGTTACTGTGAAATGCTAAAGTATAAGTTATATACTTACATACTTATTTAACTTAAGTTATATGTAGGTTATATATAAGCTACGGGCTAATATACAAAAATATATTGGCCTATATTTTTATCAATTTAATGTGAAAAAATAGGTATGGTACATATATTTTTGCATATTACATATGATAGTATATATAAGTGTATACCTATACCTATATGTATAATGCACATACATTCATATATGCATGTGTGCATTTTTTTCCTTGATGAAAATAATCAAGATATATTGAGTACTTTTTATGTACTGGGCATTGTACTATAACTTAATACATGTACTATCTCATTAATTACCAAACCATCATACAATAGAAAGTGAACACTTGGACTTGTTGAGTTTGAACCCAGAGGCTACATTATTATCCACTATATGATAGTCTATTCACTTCAACAGGCAGAGAGAGGGAGGAAAGAAAACAACAGATTTGAACAAATTAGGCACTAAGTTCAAAGTAGTATTAAAATGAACTATTTGAGTAGCTTTGCAGCTTCGATAGATCAGCTGACATCCCCTCTACCTCCAAACTCACACATACTTGGAATGACTTTCTAAACAGAATCCAAAAGACTGTTTCATAGTATTTCTTGAAGGCATTTACACTTGTAGTTCCTATATATTATTTATCATTATAGATTCTGGTTATTTATAAAAACTTGATGACAAACATCTATTGCCCCAAATTCCTGCTTTGAAGCTTCCTGAATTTGTATGCATAAATCCAGATTAGTACATTATATAATTCTTTATTTTTCAGTGAATAGATTCATCTTTTCCTTATTTGCTTCCACTAACTGTATTGATTACAAATCATATATTTACATTTATTCATTTCTGTGAAAGACAAGTAGATATATTTTCTTTTAAAATGGCATCTAAGTCAATCATTATTCCCAGCTATTCCATGTATTACTATTTAAACAAACTAATGTTGGCATATTATATGTGGAAAATAATGTATCTGTTAATTTATTTAGAAGATCATATTTTTATTCCCTAAACTGGGATCATTGGTTTAAACTGAAAAAAGAGAGAGGTCAAGAAATCTCGAGTTTACACCAAATATCATTCCTTAAAATTTTTTCAATATCGTGGGAAGTCAATGTAACTAATTCTAAGGTTAAAAAGAAATAAGATTAAGAAACATATTAAGTATAGTTAATAATCCTGTAGTGCACACTTGAAATTTGCTAAGAAGTTTGATCTTCAGTGTTACTTGCTCTGAGTTGGAAAAAGGTTTGCGTTTACACTTGTAAAGTTTATTCATCCTTTTAATGTCTGCAAGGTTTCTCCACGCAATTCTCAAGGCTTTAAGAAATGAAAGCAGGTTTCCTACCTTCGCAGGAGAACCTTGGGCCGGAAGATCCAGTCGGGAGTGAGACCTTCATCTGGGGCGCGGCGCGCAAGGGAGGCGGCGGGCAGAGGGCTCTGAGGGCCGCAGCGTGTCCTCTGCCCACCGCGGGTCTCCGTCTGCGGCCTGGTGCGCAGGCGCAGGACGCTTCCCAGCAGGCCCGGGCCTGCGCCTCAGGAGCGCCTCTGCTCCACCGGGGAGCCGCCCTGAAGTCCAGGGCGAGGCCGGCCGAGGCTGTGGTGACCGAGGCCGCGGCGGCCACGTCTGAAGGGTCACCAGCAGCCCCCGCGGGCCCTCGCTGGCCTGCTGCTCTTCAGGGCTCAGGTCCAGGAGACAGACGTGGTGGTTGGGCAGAAGGAAACCTTCGGGCCTCTGTACTGAGAGCCCCAGTCTCGCTGCGTGCTGGCTGCCCAGCTGGCTTCTCAGCTGTGGGGGCCGGCACAGTGATGGCCGCTGCTCAGTACTGACACGCTGCGTCAGAGGCCTCCTGGTACCAGACCGCTGCCAGGAAGCGTGGGCTGCCTTCGGGAGCTGAGGGGCCACCAGGGGCCTGAGGTGCCTCCTGTCAGGCGTCAGCAGGAAGTTGGGGCCAGCCACCTCTGTGAGTCTGGGAGCAGCCTCTTCTAACCGTGGAGCCGCCGTCAGGAGGACACCGTGATGGCTGCCTCCCGAGACCCAGAGCAGAGGACACAGGTGAGCCTGGCCTGGCCGATTTAGGTGCGGAAATTGTAAGGTTACACGTGTCGCAGTTGCTGAGCTTTGATGATTTGTTACGCCACAATGGAAGTGAAAGTGAAAGCCTTTCAGTCGAGTTCGACTCTGTGACCCCATGGACTATACAGTCCCTGGAATTCTCCAGGCCAGAATACTGAAGTGGGTAGCTTTTCCCTTCTCCACGGGATTTTCCCAACCCAGGGATCAGAATCCAGGTCTCTCACATTGCGGGAGGATTCTTTACCAGCTGAGCCACAGGAGAAGCCCAAGAATACTGGAGTGGGTAGCCTATACCTTCTCCAGTGGATCTTCCTGACCGAGGAATCAAACTGGTGTTTCCTGCATTGCAGGCAGATTCTTTACCAACTGATCTGTCAGGGAAGCCCACAATATGTCATAATAGAAAACTACTCTATGTGATTTCAGGTGGAAAGCAAAAGAGTCACTTGCTAAAATTCTGTGTAGCACATATCCTTAATAACAGATTTCAGTGAAGGGAATATATACACAATGGAATATTACTCAGCATTAAAAAAAAATTCATTTGAAGCAATTCTACTCAGATGGACGAAACTGGAGCCCATTATCCAGAGTGAAGTAAGCCAGAAGCAAAAACAACAATACAGTATATTAACACATATATATGGAATTTAGAAAGACAGTAATGAGAACCCAACATGGGAGACAACAAAAGGAACGCAGATGTATAGAATAGACTTGTGGACTTTGTGGATGAGGGTAAGGGTGGGATGATATGGGAGAAGGGCATTGAAGCATGTTAATTGTCATGTGTCTAATCAATCGCCAGCCCAGGATTGATGCTTGGGACTGGTGCAGCGAGATTTCCCGAGGGGGGGGGGAGGGAGGAGGGAGGGGGGACCCGGAGGGGAAGCATATGTAAACCCATGGTGATATCATGACAATGTATGGCAAAAACAATAATAAAAAAATAAATAAAATAAAATTAAAAAAAAAAAAAAAGAAGTCATGGACACCTTCGTTGCTGTCAAATTACTCTCATATAAGAGAATTCTGGAAAATCAACCTGGAAGAGATGACTCATCTTCAGCCCCACTGGAAGAATAAACTGGAAGCAGGTTTTAATAGCTCAATGACTAACAATTTCTTGCCTTTATAAGGAGTTAGTCTCAGAGGCAAGAGGAATTTCTAAATTTGGAAATGGCCAGAGTTGCTTGGTAGCCCTTTAGGAAATTTAATAGAAGTTCCCAGGTGGCACTAGTGGTGAAGAACCCGCCTGCCAGTGCAGAAGACACAAGAGATGTGGGTTTGATCCCTGAGTGAGGAATAGCCCCTGGAGTAGGAAATGGCAACCCACTGCAGTATTCTTGCCTGGAGGATCACATGGACAGAGGAGCCTGGCAGGCTACAGTCCGATAGGGTCGCAAAGGATCCAACAGGACTGAAGCGAAACAAGCAAGCAATTAGTTACAATCCCCATTGTGACCGAGAAAAAAAACAAATGAGCTGTGGCTAGGATAAATACTTATGCAATCATTAAGTCAGGGAGGGATTATGCTAACTAGGGTGGGTGTGCCCTACTAGGTAGCTTCTGTTCAGTCCATGGCTGGTAGTTGCCACATGGGATTGAATCTGCCTTTAGCTGGGTTTTCAATCTGTTTAGATTTCAGAAGCATGTGTTTGTAAATAGCAAATAAAATATATAATTTAAAACATGTTTAAAGTTGTATACCTGGAGACCAGTTGTTTGTAGCTCCTGAAATACCATAAGGTTGCTTTATGAAATAGTGATGGTACACCAGAGAATAGACAAGGGAAAGTCAATCACAAGAAAAATCTTCAATTAGAAAAGGAATGAGTCATTTTCCTTGTGCTGAGGGTAGAAGGTCATGACACAAGTTTGGAGAAGACACTCTGCTGCTGCTGCTGCTAAGTTGCTTCAGTCGTGTCCGACTCTGTGCAACCCACGAAATGGCAGCCCACCAGGCTGCCCTGTCCCTGGGATTCTCCAGGCAAGAACACTGGAGTGGGTTGCCATTTCCTTCTCCAAGAAGACACTTTACCAGGATGATATAATCACCAAACATGGAGGGATGATGTCAGATCAATGATTTTGCAGAACTGGGAAAAGTACAAGATGTCCTGTTTTTGAAATTTACATATCAATTGAAATTTTACAGAGTATGTGTGTATGTGTGTGTGAAATTCAATCACATTACTGCAGTTTGGGGCTATAAAAGTAATGCTTCTATATGTATTGGAGAAGGGAATACAAATGCACTCCAGTATCCCTGCCTGGAGAATTCCATGGACAGAGGAGCCTGGTGGGCTACAGTCCACAGAGTCACAAGAGTTGGACACACCTGAGCAACTAACACACACACACACACACATATATAATTTTGTCCACATTTTACATGCATAATTTATACATGCCAGGGAGTAAAACAGCTGGTTTTAGAATGTACAAATCATTAACTACAAATCTTTAATGTACAAATCATAAATACTGCGTAATAGTATCCATTTTTCATAATGGATATACAAATATACAACCCATCAGTTCAGCATAAATAGTACCACTATCTCTGTAATTTATTGTCTGTTAGTCTTTGTAATTTTGCTGATTTCTGTTGATGTGACCTATCACTAGGACTGAAATTGAATTTTCCTGATGACTAATGAGTTTGAGCAGTTTTTCATGTCTTAAGGGTATTTACATATTCTTTTTGTCAAGTGCCATTATCACATTGCATTACTTGCTAACACTGCAGCTTTTCAGATGTCTTTGGTTGTTTGGATTTCCATATGAACTTTGGAATCCAAAACAAAATTCTGAAATTTTGTTTGAGGAGCATTACATCTATGAGTAATTTTGGGAAAACTGGCATTATAAATATTGAGCATTCCACTCTATGAACATGGGTATTGAAAACATATCAGCTTCATTTATTTTCACTATTTTTTAGGTTGTTTTTTTTTAGGTGAATGAACACTGTTAATTAGGTTTATTTTTAGGTATTGATGTGTTTTGAAGTTATGATAAATGATTTTATTAATTTCATTTTTAAATATTTTCTATTGGTATATTGAACTACACTTGAATTTTGTATATTGGTATTTAATTTAGCACACTTCAGGAACTGATTCTCACAGTTTTGGGGGGATATTATTTAAAATTTTTTATGTATACAATCTTGCAAAACTGACATTTAATTTTTCCTCTTTAATCTTTGTGATTTCCATTTCTTATTCTTGCTTTATTGAGTTGAATAGGAGTTGGATTTTTAAATAGAAGTTGTGAGAATGGACATTCATGTTTCCTTCTCAATCTTAAGGAAAAAAAATATTTCACCATTGAATATATTGAATGCTGAAAATGTTTATATGTACCAATGATAATTCTAAATTTTGTTAATTTTGGAATTCTAAAATGGCTGCAAGCTTTCTGACCCCTGATAAGCATATGCCTCTTTACAAAAAATAACATAGTTTTAGTCTAGTTTGCTAACAGCTTTTCATTTTAGTTACCTTATATAAAGAGACCCCATGTCTCATAAACCTTATTAATCCTCTTTGAACCAATGAGCACTTTTTTTTTTTTTTAATTCATTTAAGCTAGTAAAGAGAAAAACAGAAACAGTTCACCCATTTCTTCCACCTCCTTTACCTCTGGCAACCACCAATCTTTTCTATGAATCCATGAATATGGTTATTTATGTATTAGATTCTACATATGAGAGAGATCACCCAGAATTTGTCTTCTCTGTTTTATTTCACTTAGTGTAATGATGTTGCCATTGGCAGATTTTTATCATTAATTAATATTAAATTTTATCAAATTAGTTTTCCATATTTATTGAAGTAAATTAGTCTTTTCCCATTTTTCTGTTTCTATGGTGAATTAAATGACTTTTGCTCATGTATTCTTTTGGTTGTAACTGCAGTTGGTCATGATGCATATTATTCTTTTTATACATAGATAGATTCAATTTGATAATACGTTGGTTAGGATTTTCAACTATGATTATGAGAGAGGTTGCCATTGCTTCTGATTGTTGTCCTTTTGATACCCTAGTAAGATTTTGAAATTGAGAATTTTCTGACCTTGTAAAATCAAGCAAGAAACAGATGTATATGTATAAAAACTCTGATTATATATATATATATGTGGAATTTGGCAGAGAAGACATCTGGGATTTGATCATTTATAAATATTTTAATTTTATATTTGTGTTTTAGTAAATATGGGACTATTTGGTTTTCCTATTATTTATTCTGTTTGGCATGTTTTCTTATCTAAAATCTGTGACAGTCATAATTTATGATCAGCTTCTTAGCTCATTATTAAATATTTTGTGCAGAACTTTCCAGATTCCACTTAAGTTTGTCAAGTGGTTTGAAAGAATTTCTTTGCCACATTCTCTCTTGAGCTCTAAATGAAAAAAAAAATCTTGTATTAAAGGGGTGTATCCTTTACAAAGAAGTTTTTAGTAACAAAATTAGTTAGAAGGTGTCTATATTTCTACCCTGTACCCACCTTAGCTTGAACTAATTTTGGCTGATATTAAACTGAGGGAGGAAAGGGTAATTTGTTTTCCCCACCCCGGCTTTGGTTTTGTTTATTAATACTATAAGGAGAGTCACTACCTGGCTATGTCCGACACAGATAATTTTGTGGCATAAGCATTCCTGAACTTCCTTACTCAAATGTTGTTTATTTGTAAGAGCTTTGCTCTCACAGTCAAGGGAACCATAAATTCTAGCCATGTGTAGTGACAACAGAAGATCAGATAAATGAATAAATCCTAGTATACTCCAGCATGGATACCTGCCAAGGAATAAGGGTTAGATGTTCACTTTTTATACTGCCGTCGCACTATGGAAGATGCCAGGGTTATATGGAAACTGTAAGGGAGAGTGGTAGGCGAAACAGATTAATGTAATCTCAAATTGATTGA
This sequence comes from Antilocapra americana, assembly GCA_007570785.1. Lineage (NCBI taxonomy): Eukaryota > Metazoa > Chordata > Mammalia > Artiodactyla > Antilocapridae > Antilocapra > Antilocapra americana. The sequence continues at coordinate 4,706,511 of ML663566.1, forward strand.
GATTAAAATTTTACCAACTAACAAGGTAAAGATTAAACTGAATTACAGAAAAGATTTTTTAAAGTTATATTTTTGAAGCAGGAGTTTGAAGTAGAGATTTGTATTCACTACCACATACAATATACACACACACTTGATTTTTTTTTCTTACAGATATTGCATACAGGATTCATGTCTTTTTAATGCATATCATGTTTCTGTTTGCATTTTAGTGCATATATATCTACTCTATTCATTTGAAATGCCTCACGGTATTTTATAGCATAGGTAGCATATAAATTATCTAACCACTTCCCCTGGGGTGGGTACTGGGAGCTTCTTCTGTTTATATTATCAAAAACAATATTGTGAGATCCTTAGTAATTATTCCTTTCCTTTCTGTGGGAAAAGTGAACAATCTGCCGAAGGGAATATCCTTTTATCACTGTAAGATTGCCAAGTATATTCAATAAATAGCCCATGATTACTTTCCAAAATTTCTTGAAGATACTCATTTTTACTTATTTTTCTGTAGTAAAAAATAAGCTATGTGAAATCTAAACCAAGATATATATGGGGATAGTTGTTTTTAAATTACAGTCTACCTAAGTTAAATAAAGGGAAATGTTTATATCTTTAGGTACTGTTTTCTTACTTAATAGCTCTTTTTTGCTCATTTTTTTTCTAAATTCTAGAGTTTTAAAATTAAGGTTACAAATAAGCCCATCAATAGTTGGGTTTCCCTAATGACAGATTTCTATTCATAATAATCTTTTTCCCAGGTCATTATACTAATTACATATCTTTTTCTTTCATTCAACTCTTTAGCAACATAAATAATACTTTGTAAGGAGATTTATTGACTATAAACAACTTGAATGATAAGTTCTCAGCAAAAGCATTTAATTTGACTTTAGCTAAAAATTTATGGTTTGAAGGAATACTTACAACTGGCAACTATCTAATGTTTCAAGTGCTCCTTCCTGCATCACTGTGCACGTCAAAACTATGACTAACTCAAATTTAATTGAATATTTGTAAGATGATGATGTATTTTACCCAAGAATAATTTCAACTTGACAAGTAAAATATTAGACTGAAAATGAGCATATGTTGATAGTGAAGTGGCCAATAAAAGTGTCTGCGGTAGAGTGGTTAAAATACTTTCACATTTCTTTCAGCATCTTTATGAAATGTTTGTATTAAATATATAGTAATTGTTATCATGATATTTACATGCAGTGTTATAAATGTTTGATTTTGGAATATTTTGCTAAAACTTCCGTCTCCTTTTATACACCTCTTTTTTTTTTCTGTTATTTGCAATATAACTAAACAGTACGAAAATGCCATTCTTGAGGTCTAGTTGTAAGGTGAATGAAAATAACGTTTGCAGAGATTATATAGTACATGATTTATTTTTTCTTTCAAAGCTGCTTATAGATCACCTACAATACCTCTAGTTACTATGGTGGATGATTGTGTTAGGATAAAGCAGAGGTCATGCTTCTTTTAGTCCAGCAAATACAAGTCACCAAGCTTTGTAAGAAGTAAACCTGCTGTCATGCAACAAATTATGAGAGTAAGAATGTATAGTAATGGTTAACATTAAATATAAGATGTAAAAAGCAAATTCTGACTCCTATACCAGTTGAAGTTTTATCTCTTGGTGGCAGATTAATTTCTACATCGATAAACAAGTGGAATGTGCCATATTGTACAATGATGTTACATTCTTTTAGCTTACATAGTTGCTGTGTAAAATTTTGAGAATGAGAACCAAATATTTGGCAATGGGATTGGAGGCTGAATGAGGACCTGTTTGGGACTGACTCTACAGAGGTGTTGGTTAAGGCACCTGAGCAGAAGTCCAGCTAAGACCAGAAGGCTAAAGCATCTCTCATGTGAATATTGTCTTGTCTCTGTTTTCTGTAATATCTCATTTTAGTTTCAAATGGAAAGGAAAACAGTGAAGACAATTTCTGATGTTTTCTGAAGGATAAAGTGTGTAAAATATGTAAGTTGGACAATGAAGTAAAAAAGAGAATTGAAAAGTAAACCTAAGCACAGGAAGTGCTAACACGCTAATTACAAATGTTGAGAGCAGAACTCTTTGTTCATAATTCATTTCCACCAGGAAAGTACAGGCAGTACAAGCAGTAAACCAGAATATGCAAATAGAAGTGTCTGATGAACTCATTTTGGTGGAGATGACCACCATCAAATGCTAAGCTCATAGATGGAAAATTTTGTGAAGATTAGCAATTCAAGACCAAACACCTGGAGAGAACAAAAACTTGAAGCTATTCTTTTTTTTTATTCATTCTTTCTTAAATTTGACCTCATTATTCATTCACCTTTTCAAAAATTACTTGCTATTTTCTGAGACTTAGAATAGTAAGTATGTACAGAAAGAAACATAAGGCCTTGGGAATGCTTAAGGCCTCAAAGCTCACAAAATAGATGTGTAAACATTAAACTTTTTCTAAAGGAATGGGAATTAGATGTCTGACCTCACTTACTTGATGTTCTTTGTGTGATGTCTCCATGCTGAAACTCCCAAGTCATATGTAGTTGTGTTGTGAATGCACACAGGCAGCTTGATGACGCTGAAAACAATTGCTTTAACTTTTCATCAGGGGTTCCATAATGATCACCATCCACAACTAGATCTCAGCAATGAATGTCAACTGTTATTCCGTATTTCCTTTGATGCTTCTGTATCAAAATTTTCACCATGTCTGTTTTGATTTTCTGTAGTTCTGTCAAACTGTGCTGACTCTACCATCTCCTTCCTCTCTCTCAGGACATAACTTTGTCTTGTTTTTCAGATGAAATAGAAGCAATTATAAAGCAATACCTTCACATCTTAATTGTACCAGCCTAATTAAATTTGTCCCATACACTCTCTCTCTGCTTTCTCAATGGAAAGGGGATGCAGTTTCTTCATCTGGAACTTTGTATCATATATTCTGTTTTCTTCAGATGAACTTTATCAATTATTCCTTCTTCAGTCTTTATTTTTAACTTTTCTCTTTATTTTATATTATCACTATTTATTATATATTGTCACCACTAAATTTATTTAAGACTTTCTTATACCATAAACTCTTTCTCAGTAGATAACACTGCCTGTCATTAAATTGCATAATTCAGAGTTCTAGGATATTTTGAATTCTTTATGTTCTACTCATTCACTTAATAAATATATATTAACTATATGTTCAAGATGCTGTTATTATAAATATATATGTAGCATTTCTTTTCTGCATGCATGTGTGCTCAGTCACTTCAGTCATGTCCGATTCTTTGTGACTCCATGGACTGTAACCTGCCAGGTTTCTCTGTCAGTGGGATTCACTAGGTAAGAATACTGGAGTGGGTTGTCATACCCTCCCCCAGGGGATCTTCCCCACCCATGGATCGAACCCATGTCTCTTCTATCTTCTTCCTTACAGGTGGATTCTTTACCATTGAGCCACCAGGGAAGCCCTTTCCTTTGCTGCTTACTTTTAATCAGTTTCCATGTATCCAGCTGCCACCATTATTTTTTTTTTTTCCCTATCAGCATCTAGAGTGGGGAATAAAAAGATAAAATTCATCATTACATTCCATTTTGAACATCATTTTATTTCCTTTAAGAGCAAATATATATCTTGAAAGAGCTGGAGTATCTAGTTTTGACTTTTGTGTGTGTGTGTGTGTGTTTGTGTGTGTGTGTGTTAATATTTGAAACTCCCTCTTTCTTTCTTCCATCCAATTTAGAGTCCATTCCTTTAATTCAGCACCTTCTTTATTTGCATTTAAGTGTTTTAAACTTTCTGTTTCTTCTCTTTAAACCCTCTCATAATTCATCTGGCCAGCTGCCACCAAACTTTCTTATCGTCATCTTTGTACTATCTCCTGAGGAGGACAAAGGCTCATGTCTTGTGGTTTACTAACAAATTAGAGTTGTGGTTCATTTCAAAGAATGTATCATCGTCAGTGTATACTCACTGTATATACTCTGTGTGAAAAGATAATTTTCAAAAGGAAGTGTCCTATGAGTGTAAAAAACAAATATGTTTAGGATTTTATGTAATGAATTGTTAAGATGATGTTTTAACCAAGTTAATGGAGACTTCAAAGAACATGTTTGTTGTTTAGAAATTTCAAAATGAGTATGTATATGGAAGCAGTGGAGAGTGTTTATATGGTGCCTGATGGAAGTCAATTAAACAGACTGGATTGGAAAGAATTGTACATATCTATTGGCAGTAATTATTTTTCACTGCTATCAGATAGCTACAACTTACAGAGCTTTTGTAAAACAGATCTAAAGAAAGAAAAGAGAAGAATTGAATAGCCTTGAAGTGCATGCTGTGCAACGCACATGGAAGCATCTTCCTCTGCATGCAGTAAATTGCCAACTCCAAAGAGAGAACAAACTTGTCACCTCTGTTCATAAAAGAATCTATTAAGGCACCAACCTTAAAATAGATATAAAATTGTTTATTAAAATTATATTATCTCTTCTAAATTAAAAAAAATTATTTTTAATTGAGTGAAAGTTGCTTTACAATGTTGTGTTGGTTTCTGCTGTATAGCAACATGAATCAGCCATAGATATAAGTATGTCCTCTCCCTCTCGAATCTCCCTCCCATCCCTCTAGGTTGTCAAAGAGCACCAGATTTGAGTTCCCTGCCTCATACAATCAATTTCCACTGGCTATAGACAATACCTATTTTGTGAGAGTTAATTTAAAATATTTAATTCCTCCAGTAGATAGTTCATCTGCATATACACAGGTACCTCAAACATGACAATATCAAAACTTACATCATGTTTTCATCTAACTACATATTTCTTCACTATTCCAGATTAATGATTCTGTGTACTGGGTCAAGGACTAGATTCCCAAGATTTAAATCTATATGTCTCCCTGAAACTATGTACGTAGCATCTAAATCATACAGATTATATTTAATTTATAAGTTATTTTCAATTTACAAATTTAATACTTTTATATCATATCACCTAACTTTTATATTTTAATAACTGTGAAAACCCTATCTGTGCATTACACATGATTCTCTGATTTCTCTGCCTTTCATATCTTACAACATCAGAAAACCTTTTGACCTGTTAAGCTCCATCTCAGTAATCACTATGAATGAAGACTGTCTTCAGTCAACACCAGTTTATAGTCCATGCTTTAGCCCCTTCTGCACTAAGAAGAACTGCTTATTTCTACCTTTGTGCTACCACAATTTTTGGCACATGGTACATTCCCCTATTATGATGTTCCATATGCTTCCCTGGCATTATTCTGATAAAACTGTGTCGTATTATTCTATAATATCTGAGGGGATAGAAAATCTACACCTTTTATCTTTGAAACTCAATTCGCTAACACTAAATAAGTCAATAAAACAATGAATAATGTGCAGATAAACCAATTCCTCTGATTTTTAATAGAGAAAATACCTAGATTTGCCTTCTGTTGCAGAATAAAACTTCTCCTCTGGGATGATATACTAGGGGAAAGATAGAAGTTCAACTAAATTTCTTAAGGTTTCAAAAGCATTTTCAATCTCAAAATCCATAATGAGGAAAGAAACACATATATAGGGTTCAAGGTTGTAATTGGTGCCAAACCATGACCAACAGCTTTTTGCTTAAAATGGATATTGCAAATGTTTCAATCACTATGGAATAGAAGACATCAAAGGAGATTTTGTCTGGAAGTGCTGCTTTCTAAACAGCACAGTCATGTAATTTGTTTTTCTTTTTCAACAAAGTAGTATCAAATTGCAGTGTAATAGCTCAGCATGAAGACATCTCCAATGGTGAGTTTCACTGAGGGTTATGGAGTCAGAGCTATAAGAACTAACAGATGACTTTGGCTCCTCCTAACTCACTTCTGGAAACTGTGGAAAGAGTGAAAAGTATAAACAAATTTTTACCAGAAATGAAACACTCTCTGAGGCAGAATGACAGACTATATTTGTATACTATAAAAAAAGAAACTAGACTCCTCTAACAAGTAGGCTTTTCCTTATAGTCCTGACCACTGACCTGTACAAAGCATAGTTTGATCTTCTTTGTGTATTTTTATCCATTATTTTTACTATTATAGTAAAGTATCTACTCCCCATCCATATGAGTTTTTAGTAAGAGCATAGGTTTTATACATTCAGAAAGTTTTTAGAGTGTCTGGTCAGAGATGGAATAAGAAATCCTTTTTCTAACTAGTTCAGCATCTTATAGAGTGCTTTGTACAAGACATTAGCATTGTGCCATTTCAATGCTTAGGGGTAAATGCTTGATAAAATTAATCATGTTCTTTTTTAAATTTTTTTCTCAAATTATTTAGTATAATGTGCTTTCCAACTTTTCTTGAGAGCAAAGGGCATAACTCTATTTCCAGTCACATTTGATGATGCTTTTATTTCCTGAAGAAGCAATTGCAGATATATTTTATAGAATGTAATAGGAAATGATATTCTATACATATAAACTTGTTTTGAAACAAACATCAGAAACCATCTAATCTTTTAGTATCTAATAATGCTAATTTCTTCTCATTTTCACTTTCTGTAATTTTTATTTTTATAAATGTATCTAACAAAGGGATAAATATGATATGCACCATTCCATACACATAGGCATACACTGATACGTTTTTTTTTTTTTTTTTATGGCCTATGTTTATTCTTAATCTTGGCCAGGCTTATTTTTCTGTAGATTTGCCCAAAGTCTTTTGTATTTGTTTTTCATGTAGTCTGAACAATGAACACACAGTTGTTCAGTGATCAAATACGAAGTACAATTTGGTGAATATTAGAAAAAATGTGTATTAGTTTATTTTAATATAGGCAGACAATAGACGAAAATAAAGAGATCATACAGTTTTAATAGCTTTTAGTTTATATACTCTATGCCATTGGCTAGGCTCAGTTCAGTTCAGTCACTCAGTTGTTTCTGACTCTTTGTGACCCCATGAACCGCAGCACACCAGGCCTCCATGTCCATCACCACCTCCTGGAGTCCACTCAAACCAATGTCCATTGAGTCAGTGATGCCATCCAACCATCTCATCCTCTTGTCATCCCCTTCTCCTCCTGTCCTCAATCTTTCCCAGCATCAGGATCTTTTCAAATGAGTCAGCTCTTCGCATCAGGTGGTCAAAGTATTGGAGTTTCAGTTTCAACATCAGTCCTTCCAATGAACACCCAAGACTGATCTCCTTTAGGATGGACTGGTTGGATCTCCTTGCAGTCCAAGGGACTCTCAAGAGTCTTCTCCAACAACACAGTTCAGAAGCATCAATTCTTCGGTGCTCAGCTTTCTTTATGGTCCAACTCTCATATCCATACATAACCACTCGAAAAGCCATAGTCTTGACTAAATGGACCTTTGTTGGCAAAATAATGTCTCTGCTTTTTAATATGCTGTCTAGATTGGTCATAGCTTCTCTTCCAAGGAGCAGGAGTCTTTTAATTTCATGGCTGCAGTCACCATCTGCAGTGATTTTGGAGCCCAGAAAAATAAAGTCAGCCATTATTTCCACTGTTTCTCCATCTATTCGCCATGAAGTGATGGGACTGGATACCATGATCTTAGTTTTCTGAATGTTGAGCTTTAAGCCAGCTTTTTCACTGTCTCCTTTCACTTTCATCAAGAGGCTCTTTAGTTCTTCACTTTCTGCGTAGGGATGTTTCTAGTAGAGATTATTTATTTTCCACAAGAAGTTTAGGACAAAGATATTACTGTTACCTCTGTTTCATAGATGAGGAGACTTAAAATTCTATGGTTAGGTGATTTGACTGTGGTTTCCCAGCAAGCAACAGGGCAGGACCAGGACTGAGACAAACTGGACCTACATTCTTTGGGGATCCATGGCTGTGTTGCCTCACACCTGCTTTCATTATACAGTGTTTATAGACAAGGATGATTGCTTTAGGACATAGCAATGAGTGAGGTTTTTTAGAGGTCCTAGACGGTAGAAAATCACAGAAGAGATCAGACAGGATGGCTGCTACCAATGCATTACCACTTTACTTGGTATTAGAAGAGGAAGCTGTCCTGAGTTACCAGTTTGTTTCCATGCCTGCTGAGGAGGACTACAGGGACTGCAGTTAGGGTGGACATGAGATTAATTTAGAGTTTCAATTCTATGAGACTTGGGCTGTCCTGTTAAAAACCTCATCTCCCAGATCACTGGGACATTGCCAAAACGTTCAAAGCTTTCATTTTCTTTTTTCATCCTTTCTACAGAGCTATCCTAGTACCCTCACAGAGACCTAAGGGGTACTTCCTCCACCCGTAACAGTGAAGAGATAATGGTGTGGTAGACATCCCAACCAGTCCTAGGAGCTTGATAATGGTTTAGACAGACAAACAAGTCTCCAGAAAAAAATCAGACCAAAAAATACTTTGTACACCCTGTCCAACTAAGATATACCAATTGTATAACCTTTCCAAAAAAGAAATTGGTTCCTATAAATTGCCTCTATTTATAACATATGTTTAAAGTTCAGCCTCTTTAAAAAGAAGAAAGACCTATAATGGCTTATCAGTCATGAATACTAAACATTCTCCAATTTGATATCAAAGTGTCAACTATGGAAATCAGTATTTACCCAGTCTATTCTGTCTCTTTCAGTTTGTTCACTGGAGAAATTCTCAAAATAGTACTGTTGCCTCTACTGTTTTTTTTTCAGTCTCAGCTTACTCTGTTATTTTTTCCTCCTACCAATTTGCTGAAACTATAGTTTTTGAGAGCTCAATTCACCAAGGACCTACTAATTAACAGATTCAATAGTCTCTTGTAAGTACTTACTTGACTAGACCTATCTGTAGCAATCAAAATCACAGACCTTTTGTTCCTTCTTGAAAAGCTCTTGTAACTGGAAGAAGAAAATGACTGTCTCTTCCCAATAGAATGGTAGGGGAGAAGAATGGCCCTTGGCTAAGAATTTAATCAAGTATGTATAAGAAGTAATTTCAAAGCCTCCGCCTGGACTTAGCGTAGTTAAGGTAGCATGCTATATAGATTTATGGGTCAGTATTAGCCAATTTATTATTTCAGATAAATCTGAAATAGCACATTTGAAAAGGTGGAGGGAGTTGGAAAATTGAAGAGGAGGAAGCATCATGGCAGTGCATAATAATAAGGTCATGCTGATTCTATTACAGTTATGTGAACTTGTGAGTTATAAGGCAGTTGGGGAAGTGTTTACTTTATAGAGTTGTCACTATTGTAGAAGAGTATGTATGCATTTAGGCACAAATGAATGATTTTCAGCATGTAACAATTGGAAAATTGGAGGAACAGAATATTTATAATGCCATCTGAACTTTGGAAAACAACTTGAAGGTACAAAGTTCAAACACCTAGAGTTGCCTAAAGCAATTCTGTGAAAAATAGGTAATTCCTGAGTATTCCATTAAGGCCAACATGTTATTCTAATTTGACTATGACTAGGATAGTGACATTTAATATAAGATGAGATCAACCTATATAGATTGACTGAGGAAGAGGAAAATTTTGTTAAAACCAATGTAAAAAAGCAATGGGAACATCAGCAGAGTTGCTGAATGTATTTAATTTATGTATCTGTTTCCTCTCTCAACATTTGAACCTTTGGAACTCAAATATGTTGCATTAGTACTTTTTTAACATCAGTTTCTTCTAGGGAGCTCTGATATTGTGTAAATGCTAAGTGCCCCAGAAATATTTTAGAATTGAATAGGTGAAGTAACTAAACATATTTAGTTATGTTTATCATATGAAATATAGTATGGGGGAATATCATATGAAATGATATGAAAATATCATATGAAAGGAAAGGGAAATATTATATGAAAATTTATTAATAATAGGGTAGAAACTAGAGATCAGTCAGCTCTCTGCTTCCTTCATTTCTGGCTTATCAAGATGGATTTCACCATTTCTATATCTAGTAATCTCTGTGAACTTGAAGATAAAAACATATATAGGCATTTTGATATTGTACCATGACATAATTAAGAACTAAAGAACTAAATTAAGTAATTAAACATATTTAGTTACTTCAACTATTCAGTTCTAAAATATTTCTGGGACACTTAGCAATTACACAATATCAGAGCTTCCTGGAAGAGACTGGTATTAAAAAAGTACTAAGGCAACACACTAGCATTCCAAGAGTTTAAATATGTATATACATATATGTATAATCTCTACCGTATGGTTAATTAGTAATTCACTAAATTTTATGTTAGCTTTGGTAAACTTAATTATGTAAATGAAATAAATGTAAGAATTATTAGTATAAAAACTATTATATAGTGCCATGGTATAGAAGCAATGAGGTGGTTTAAGTAGCTATTTTTTTATGGTATTGGTGGTTGAAGGAGAAAGTCGTTAACATTTATAAAGTACCTGCAAAATGTCAGACACTTTACATACTTCATCTTATGAAATATAAGTAAATACTGTTAAATATAGGTATTCTAATTTCAGTTCATCGCCCAAAATCCAGATTTTGATAAAACTGAGTTACTAAGCCAAAGAAGAAAAGTAAGTTTCAACTTTTTTGCAGCTACCTCAGAATTCATTCTGGCTACAGAAAATGATGAGAAGAAATCTTTGGCTGCATCTCTGTTCAATAAGAACAACTCTTCATGAATCAGCAATATCTGCTTTAATCTTAGATGGGAGAAGAGTATATTCACTACCAAATACTGCTGTCGTTGCACAAACTTAGTCGGAAAGAAAGAATATGAGTTGGTGAACAGACTTATTTGTGAGTGTCGGGGGAAGATTTGAAAAAGAGGACTGGTCAGGATTTAATCTTAGATAAATTCTCCTCTCAAATATAATACTATTTCCACTATACTTTTAATATAACTTTATAGTCTAAAAATTAATAGAAATTTTTGTTGAATGTATTATTGCTTCTCTGATAGCTTAGACAGTAAAGGATCCACCTGCAATGCAGAAGACCTGGGTTCGATCCATGGGTTGGGAAGATCCCATGGAGGAGGGCATGGCAACCCACTCCAGTATTCTTGCCTGAAGAATCTCCATGGACAGAGGAGGCTGGTGAGCTACAGTCCATGGTGTCACAGAGAGTCAGACATGACTAAGCAACTCAGCATACGTATTGTTAATGTCAGACATTGAAAGAGGAGATTCATTAAACAATTAAAGTTAAAAATCTCATAATACTATTATATGAGGACTTCCCTTGTGGCTCAGCTGGCAAAGAACTTGCCTGCAGTGTGGGAGGCATGGGCTTGACCCCTGGGTTGGGAAGATCCCCTGGAGAAGACAAAGGGGAAATATCATATGAAGGGAAAGGGAAAATATCATATGGAAATGTATTAAAAATAGGATGGAAGCTTGAGATCAGTCATATTTTTGCTTCCTTCATTTCTGGCTTATCAAGACAGATTTCTTTTATGAGCCTAAAAATAAATATATATATATAGATAGACATTTTGATGTTGTACCACTACATAATTAAGAAAATAAAATATCTCTTCGAGAGATCAGATAGTACTCCCCTTTCAGGAACTGGGTCATACTTTTAAAAATTCAAGAGTTATTTAAATTGCCCTATAAAGGAAAATATATTTACTTTAAATTTTCCATCTATAAGCAAAGGTTTTATGAAATAAAGTGTGTTCACTACAACCTTATGTGGGACATAAAAATGAGCATATTAAATGAAATATGAAATAAAAGATGATATTCAGTACCAATGAAGGTGAGGAATGCGAGGCAATGTAAATTCCCCAATCGGCAGTGTCTTTTGTTTTCAGTCAATAGTGCCGTTGACAATATGATTCTGTCTTCCAAAGCCTGGACATTTTACTGATTTGTCAGATTAGAAATGGATCTTCTAGACCCATTATAGTTACTAGACACTTGTAGTTACTTAATGAATTTGTAAAAAAGTGACTATAAAAGACCAGCAAATACATATTTTTCTTTTCTTTGTGGTAAACCTTGAAATTATGAGCAGTGGAATTATGTGGTTGTTCTTTTCTGCTTTCCCACCTCACACATTTGGTTCTTATCCACTTAACCATCAGGGGTCAACCACTGTGGACAGCATCACCAAGGGCCTCTTGCTTTCTGGATTCTTAATAGATTTAACAAAAAATGAGCACTAACATGAGATTAGAAGGAGAGAATAAAGAGAGATTCTTCATTCTTTTTTACCTTGAGTATGCATTTTTCTCTGTGCAGCTGCTGCTCTCTATAACTGCAGCTGGGTATCCCTTCCTCCACTAGTTCAAGTTCTCACTAAGGAATTTTAAAATATTTGTACCCTCTTCTCTTCATGTGTACAGATTGTAATAGCTCCCTAACATTGCTAGTATCTGAATGCCTGACTATACCTTATTTACTCCTTTAACCTTGCTTATAACTCTTAATCAGTCTCTTTATATTAATCATATGGAGCAATTTTTATTTCCTTTTGGGGCTTTCCCAAATCCATATTGTGTCCTTGTTTTTGATGGTGTGAGTTTTTAATTTTTAATTTTTGTTATTTTGTTTCATTTTTATGCCCTTGGTTTAGTATCTCTAGTCCAAACTCTGTCCTTGGCTGTCAGGATTATTGTATTCAGTTTTTGTTCTTCTCATTGCTTTTATCCCCCTTCCTCAACTTTAAAGGTGGTTTTTGCTAGAAATTATTTTAGTTTTATCTGTTATAGAAGTCTCCCATGGGGTTCAAATGAATGACAATAGCTTATAATAGATCAAAGTACTCCCTCATAGGCAATATCCTAGTACTTTTACTGAGCAGTGGTAAAGTGCTGGGAAGAGTCCTCCAATTTAAGAAAGAAGGTCAGTACCTGATTTGAGTTATGATTTGACTATTTAATATTGCAAAGGCCTTTGGAAAAGTAGGAAGTCAAGAGATACCTAGAATAACAGTGAATTTGGCTTGGAGTCTGACATGACTCAGCAACTAATGCTTTCACTTTTTGGCCTTGGAGTACAAGATGAAGCAGGGCAAAGTCTAAAAGAGTTTTGTCAATGGAACACACTGGTCATAGCAAGCATTCTTTTCCAGCAAACCAAAAGGCAACTTTACACATGGACATCCCTGGATGGTCAATGCAGAAATCAGATTGATTATGTTCTTTGCAGCCAAATATGAAGAAAATCTATATACAGTTGCAAAAATAAGACCTAGAGCTGACTATGGCTCAGATCATCAGCTTCTTATTGCAAAATTCAGGCTTAAATTGAAGAAAAGAGGGAAAACCCCTAGGCCATTCAGTGATGACCTGAGTCAAATCCCTTATGATTATACATTGGAGGTGACAAATAGATGGAAGGGATTATATCTGGTAAACAGAATGCCCAGAGAACCATGGATGGAAGTTTATAATGTTGTGTGGAAGGCAGTGACCAAAATCATCCCAAAGAAAAAGAAATGCAATAAGGTTAAGTGGTTGTCTGAGGAGGCATTATAAACAGCTGAGGAAAGAAGAGAAACAAAAGGTAAGGGAGAAAGGGAAGGTTATACCCAACTGAATGCAGAGTTTCAGAGAAGAGCAAGGACAGATAAGAAGACCTTCTTAAGGGAACAGTGCAAAGCAACAGAGGAAAGCAATAAAATGGAAAATGCTAGTGATTTCTTCAAGAAAATTGGAGATATTAAGGAAACATTTCATGCAAGGATGGACATGATAAAGGACAGAAATGGTAAAGACCTAACAGAAGCAAAATAGATTAAGAAAAGGTGGCAAGAATACACAGAACTATACAAAACAGATCTTAACCTGGATAACCACGATGGAATTGTCACTCATCTAGAGCCAGACATGTTGGAATGTGAAGTCAAATGGGCCTTAGGAAGCATTACTACCAACAAAGCCAGTGGAGGTGATGCAATCCCAGCTGAGATATTTAAAATCCTAAAAGATGATGCTGTGAAAGTGCTGTACTCAATATGCCAGCAAATTTGGAAAACTCAGCAATGGCCACAGGACTCAAAAAGATGAGTTTTCAGTTAAATCCTGAAGAAGGGCAATGCCAAAGAATGTTCCAGCTACCGTACAATTGTGCTTATTTCACACATCAGCAAGGTTATGCTCAAAATCTTTCCAGCTAGGCTTTAGCACTATGTAAACTGAGAAATTCTAGTTATACAAGCTGGATTTAGAAAAGGCAGAGGAATCAGAGCTCAAATTTGCAGCATATATTAGATCATATAGAAAGCAAGGGAATTCTAGAAAAGCATCTTCTTCTGCTTCACTGACTACACTAAAGCCTTTGACTTTGTGGATCACAACAAACTGTGGAAAATTTTCAAAGTAATGGGAGTACCAGACCAACTTACCTGTATCCTGAAAAACCTGTATGCTGATTATGAAGCAACAGTTAGAACCAGACATGAAGCAAGTGACTGATTGATCTAAATTCAACCCAGTTGTTTCCAAATTGGGAAAGGACTATGTCAAGGCTGTTTATTGTCATCCTGTTTATTTAAAACTTATGTAGTGTACATTGTGTGAAATGCTGAGCTGGATGAATATCAAGCTGCAATCAAGATTGCTGGGAGAAATATCAAGAACCTCAGATATGCAGATAATACCTCTCTAATGACGGAGGTGAAGAGGAACTAAAGTTCCTCTTGATGAAGGTCAAAGAGGAGAGTGAAAAAGCAGGCTTGAAACTGCATTAAAAATATTAGACCATGGCATCTGTTCTTAACACTTCATGGCAAACAGAAGGGGAGAAAGTGGAAACAGTGACAGATTTTATTTTCTTGGGCCCTGAAATCATTTCACCCAATGACTGCAGCCATAAAATTAAAAGCCGCTTGCTCTTTATAAGAAAAGCTATGACAAACAGCATGTTAAAAAGCAGAGACATCACTTTGCTGACAAAGGTCCATGTAGTTAAAGCTATGGTTTTCCAATAGTCATGTACAGATGTAAGAGTTTTAACATAAAGAAGGCTGAGCACTGAAGAATTGATGCGTTTGAATTGTGCTGGAGAAGACTTTCTTGGACAGCAAGGAGATCAAGCTAGGCAATCCTAAAGGAAATCAACCCTGAATATTCATTGGAAAGACTGTAGCTGAATATGAATCTCCATCCTTTGACCACTGTTGCAAAGAGCCGACTCATTGGAAAAGACTGATGCCGGGAAATATTGAATGCAGGAGGAGAAGGGGGCAGCAGAGGATGAATTTATTAGATAGCATCACTGACTCAATGGACATGGATTTATGCAAACTCCAGGGATACTGGATGATAGAGGAACCTGTTATGTTATAGTCCATGGGATCTCAAAGAGTGACACATGAATTTGTGACTGAACAACGACAACAATTAAATGCCTACACTTTTTAAAAATCGATTTATTAATTTTAACTGGAGGCTCATTACAGTATTATGATGGTTTTTGCCATATATCAATGTAAATCAGCCATGGGTGTACATGTATCCTACCATCCTGTACCCCTCTAAGGATCAGCACTTGTTTATCCAAGATTTCAGAAAAGACTAATCACTTTAATTCAAAGTATACTTTGAATGGATAATACATAGAATAAAGATGTTGTGAGGAAAAAGCAAGTAGTTTATACTCACTAAAGTAAATTTGTGTAAAATTTTAAGGACTCAACAAAATAATTGTTAGAACTAATAAATGGATTTAGTAAAGTTGCAGTTTACAAAATCAATATACAAAAGCCTGGTGTTTTTATGTACAAACAATGACAAATGAGTATACAATCCCATTCATACATAACAAGGAAAGGAATATAATATCTGGGAATAGACTTAACCAAAGAGGTGTAAGACTTATAACTAAAAATTGTAAGCTCTGATAAAGGAAATTAAAGAAGACACAGGAAAATGAAAATATGTTTCATGTTTATGGATAATAAACATGAATAATTAGTATTGGAATAATTATTAGGTTTGGAATAATTAGTATTAAAATGTCCTTAACTACCCACAAATATCTACAGATACAATACAATCCTTATGAAAATCTCAAAACAATGGCATTCTTTACAGAAATAGAAAAAATTACCCTAAAGTTCATGTGGAACTACAAGTGACCCAAATAATCATAGCAATCTTAAGCAAGAGAAAACAGCTGGAGGCATCACCCTTTGTGATTTCAGTATATATATTACAAAACTAATTAATTAAAAAAAGACACACAGACTAGTAGAACTGAATAAAGAGCCCAGGGATAAATCCATGAACTTTCTTTTAACTGATAGTTAATAAGGGTGTCAAAGATACGCATGAGGGAAAGATGATCTATTCAGTAAACGGTGTTGGAAAAATAGGACATTTACATGCAAAATAACTAAATTGGATCATTATCTCACACCATGTATATAGGCTTTTAAGTAAGTTTATTGGACTTTTCTTTATTGTGCTTTGCAGATACTGTTTTTTTTTTTTAAATACAATTGAAGGCTTGTGACAGCCCTCCATTAAGTTAAGTCTTTTGGCTTTATTTTCCAACAGTGCTGTTTACTTCATATCTTTGTGTCACATTTTAGCAATTCTTGCAATATTTCAAACTTTTTTATTATAAATGTATTTGTTATGATGCTTTGTGATCAGTGGTCTTTGATATTACTATTATGACTTACTGAAGGCTCAGATGTTTCATCAATAAAGTATTTTTAAATTAAGGGATGTACATTGCTTTTTAGACAAAATGCTCTTAGACCATGGTATTGTGTAAACGTAGCTTTTATATGCATGGGAAAGCAAAAAAAAAAAAATTGTGTGACTTGCTTTATTCCCATAGTTTTTTTTTACTATGGTCATCAGCCTGAAGATGCATTATCTCTGAGGTATGCATGTACAATCGTAAATCAGCTCAAAATGGATGAATGATTTTAATGTAAGACCTGAAACCATAAAACTATTAGGAGGAAACACAGGGAAATGCTTCTTGACATTGGTCTGGGCAATAGTCTTTTTGAATATGATCCTCAAAACATAGATTAAAAAAAAGGAATAATAGACAAGTAGGGCTATATTAAACTGAAAAACTTCTACACAGCAAATAAAACCATCAACAGAGTAAAAAGGCAGCCTGTAAAATGATAGGAAATATTTGAAGCCATACATGTGATACAGACTTAGTAACAAAAATATGTAAGGAGCTCTCACTACTCAATAGCAAAAAAGAGAATAATTTAGTTAAAAATAGGCAAAAGATCTGAATAGACTTTTTTAAAAAGGAGACTTACAAATGAACAGCAGGTATATGAAAAGGTGCTCAACACTGTTAATCATCAGGGAAATGTGAATTCAAACAATAATGAGCTATCACCTCACATCTGTTAAGATTGTTATCAAAACAACAAGTGATAAGTGTAAGTGAGGATGTGGAGAAAAGGGAACCTTTGTACACTGTTGATGGGAAGGTAAATTGTTATGGAAAACAGTACTAAGATTCCTCAAAAAATTAAAATAGAAGAATTATCTAATCAGGTAATCCCACTTCTTGGCATACATCCAAAAGAAATGAAATCACTATTTAAGATATATGCACCCCAATGATCTTTGTAGTAGTAGCCAGGATGTGGAAACACCTTAAATGTTTGTTGACAGAAATACATTTTTACATAAAATCTTTACAGATATTTTTACATTCTTGCCATTGCTTATTAAGTGTTATCATATATGCATGTATATATTTATGTGTAGTTAGTTGCTCAGTTATGTCTGACTCTTTGTGACCCCATGGACTATAGCCTGCCAGGCTCCTCTGTCCATGGAATTCTCCAGGCAAAACTACTGGAGGGGGTTGCCATTGTCTGTCTCAGGGGATCTTCCTGACCCAGAGATTGAACCTGGGTCTCCTACATTGCAGGCAGATTCTTTACCATCGGAGCCACCAGGGAAGTGTATTTATAGATTTCTAAATATATACATACATAATAGAATATTATTCAGTCTTTAAAAAGAAGTAAGAAATGTCCTCCTGAGTTATCTGTCTTCTTCTTCACACAGTGATGTGCTGTGTTGTGCTTCACACAATGAGCACCAGCCAATCTGCCTACTCAGGAAGTCCTCCAATATTTCTAGGAAGGTCTCTGGACCTGCTATGGATGCTGTGTGGTCCGCTCAGACTCATATCTGGCCTTACTCCAGCTTGATCTTGCTTCCAAAGTCCACAATTACCCCCTAAAGTCCACAGACTCAGGCTAAATTGCTGGGATTTAATCCACTGCACCAGTTATCACAGGAGTGAATTCCCTTCCCCTTTGCTCACACAGCTCCTGGTTCTCCAATTTGGTTTTGGGCTCGCCTCTGCTTGTGGCTTGCCTTCGGGTATCCTTTCCCTACTGAGACACAAGGGGCTGAAAGCAGTGGCTTATTAGGGCTTACTTATTCAGTTGGGGTCTTTGGAAGTCTGGAGTCTTCTGCTAGCCTTCAGAAGGTTGATCCATGTGCAGATGTTTTTTTGATGTAATTGTGAGGAAGAAAGTGATCTCCTTATCGTACTTCTCCTCCAATGGCATGGACATATATTCACTATTGTGTGTAAAATAGATAGCTGGTGAGAAGTTTCTATATAACACAGCCTAGTTCTTTGTGATGACCTAGAGGGTGGAGGATGGGAGGAGGCTCAAGAAGGAGGTGATATATGTATAGTTATGGCTAATTTGTGTTGTTGTATGGCAGAACAAACAGCATTGTAAAGCACTTTTCCTCCAATTAAAAAATAAATTAAAAATAAAAGAAGGAAATTCTGCCACTTCTAGCAGCATAAATGAACCTGGAGGATATTATGCTAAGTGAAATAAGCCAAAAGGCAAATATTGTACGATCTCTTTTATGTGGAATGTAATATAGTCAGACTCATAAAAGCAGAGACTGGAAAGGTCACCAGGGTCTGGTGAGAGAGGGATATTGGGAGACACTGGCCAAAGGATACAGTGATTTAGTTACGTGAGATTAATGTCCTGGAATGTTAGTTCAAGTGGGCCTTAGGAAGCATCAGTACGAACAGAACTAGTGGAGGTGATAGAATTCCAGTTGAGCTATTTCAAATTGTAAAGGATGATGCTGTGAAAGTGCTTCACTCAATATACCAGCAAATTTGGAAAACTCAGCAGTGGCCACAGAACTGGAAAAGATCAGTTTTCATTCCAATCCCTAAAAGGCAATGCCAAACAATGTCAAACCACCGCACAATTGTACTCATCTCAGACGCTAGTAAAGTAAT
This sequence comes from Antilocapra americana, assembly GCA_007570785.1. Classification (NCBI taxonomy): domain Eukaryota; kingdom Metazoa; phylum Chordata; class Mammalia; order Artiodactyla; family Antilocapridae; genus Antilocapra; species Antilocapra americana. Next base: position 4,725,698 of record ML663566.1, read on the forward strand.
ACTTAAAATTCTCCAAGCCAGACTTTAGCAATATGTGAACCATGAACTTCCAGATGTTCAAGCTGGTTTTAGAAAAGGCAGAGGAACCAGAGATCAAATAGCCAACATCCGATGGATCATCAAAAAAGCAAGAGAGTTCCTGAAAAACAACTATTTTCTGCTTTATTGACTATGCCAAAGCCTTTGACTGTGTGGATCACAGTAAACTGTGGAAAATTCTGAAAGAGATGGAAATACCAGACCACCTGACCTGCCTCTTGAGAAACTTGTATGCAGGTCAGGAAGCAACAGTTAGAACTGGACATGGAACAAAAGACTGGTTCCAAATAGGAAAAGGAGTACATCAAGGCTGTATATTGTCACCCTGCTTATTTAACTTATATGCAGAGTACATGAGAAACGCTGGACTGGAGGAAGGACAAGCTGGAATCAAGATTGCTGTGAGAAATATCAATAACCTCAGTTATGCAGATGACACCACCCTTATGGCAGAAAGTGAAGAAGAACTAAAAAGCCTCTTGATGAAAGTGAAAGAGAAGAGTGAAGAAGTTGGCTTAAAGCTCAGCATTCAGAAAACTAAGATCATGGCATCTGGTCCCATTCCTTCATGGCAAATAGATGGAGAAACAGTGGAAACAGTGGCTGACATTATTTTCCTGGGCTCCAAAATCACTGCAGATGGTGACTGCAGCCATGAAATTAAAAGACACTTATTCCTTAGAAGGAAAGTTATGACCAACCTAGACAGCATATTAAAAACCAGAGACATTACTTTGCCAACAAAGATCCGTCTAGTCAAGGCTATGGTTTTTCCAGTATTCATGTATGGATATGAGAGTTGGACTATAAAGAGACCTGAGCTCCAAAGAGTTGATGCTTTTGAATTGTGTTGTTGAAAAAGACTCTTGAGAGTCCCTTGGACTGCAAGGAGATCCAACCAGTCCATCCTAAAGGAGATCAGTCCTGAGTGTTCATTGGAAATATTGATGTTGAATCTGAAACTCCAATACTTTGGCCACCTGATGTGAAAAGCTGACTCATTGGTTAAGTCCCTGATGCTGGGAAAGATTGAGGACAGGAGGAGAAGGGGACGACAGAACATGAGATAACTGGATGGCATCACCCACTTGATGGACATGGGTTTGGGTGGACTTAGGGAGGTGGTGATGGACAGGTAGGCCTTTAGGCCTGGTGTGCTGCAGTTCATGGGGTCACAAAGAGTCAGACACAACTGAGCCACTGAACTGAACTGAATGTATTATGTTCTAGAAATCAAATATATAGTATAGAGTGAAAACACTAATAATACTGTATTGGATACTTGATGTTTGCTGAGCAGGCATATCTTAAGTGTTCTTACCACACACACACACAAATAACTATGTGAGATGATGAATATTTAATTAGCTTACTTGTGATCATTTATTTCACAATGTATATATGTATCAAAACATCAATTTGTATACCTAAATATATCTGATGTTTTTGTCATTCTTCAGTCAATACAGAAAAAATGAGCATATGATTTTGTTTTATTCTTTTGTATTAGACTTTATTTTCATTATATTTCCTTTCATTGGCATGCTAATTTTTTTGAGAGATTTGACTTAACACAGCTAACCCTGTAGAGCCTATTATTTAGTCGTTACCTAAATATGTGTGAAATTTTGTACAGATTGTTGTAAGTTGAAGAACATATGTTCTATAATTCCTAGCATGAAGTTCTCAGGGCCAACTGTTTATTTGTAGCCCTACTAAATATATTGATAGATTGACACCATATGCTCAGATTGCACTCCCTTTAAATAAAACAATTAACCTTGTTGATATCTCTGGAATTTCTGGGAAATTTTGGAATAATGAAAAGCTCATTCATTTCAGATTTTTCATCAATATAGTGTAATGTTTAAATGTTAATATTAAAAAATTTGTATCATGCAGTCATACTAAATCTGTTTTGTGAGAGCTGTTACTTATTTGGCAAATATTTAAGGGCAAATTGTACACATAGGGTTAAACATACTGTATTTTCTAATATCTCAAAAAAATTTAAGTGAAGGAAATAAAATTTTACAAATTATAATGCGTTCATATAAAATGGTGTTGTCCTGTTAATACTGAAGAAGTTTTCATATGATCCTTCAAACATAACTGAAGTTTATGAGCATTAGAAAAATAAGCTAGTTTTTGTAGTATTGATATTTAGTCAGTTATTAAAGTGTAATTTTGTTCTGACAGAGAGCATATCATCTTATCATAAGACTACATCTTCCTTGAGACAGTGTACTTTATTCTGATGGAAAATAAAATTAATCACATTTTTACCTAGCTTCTTGTATTTCTTTGCTACTATTGTCAATAAAAGTTGATAATGAAACAGTTAAGTAAACACAAAGTTTCTAAGAAGAAGCACTGAAGTGCATATGATCTAACATAATATGCTTCACAGAAACTAGAAATTGGATTAATACTGCTTGCTCATGCTTGAAGCACGGAAAATTGCTCAAAGGCAGATGGATGGAGAGTGAAAATCTAAAAATAAAATTCCCAGTGGAAATGAGGATTTTCACAGTTCATATTGGTTTCTTCTAGGATATGAGTCTCAAGACACAGGAAAAAACCTTATAAGCAAGACATTTAAGAATAGAATGAATTGTGTGTCATTTTGTGTCGAAAACATATATGTATATATATTTATATATTTGCAGTTATGTGTGTGTGTGTGTGTGGAAGGCAGATAAAAGAGATTGAGAGAGATGCTATGGAAATCTGAAAAACAATAAAGTTAGAACTATTTTTCATTTTTATTCAAGTGTTATTATTTATCTATCATCTCCCTGATTTCTTGTATAGATTTCTATTAGCATTTTAATTAAAAAAATTCAATGTACCTTGGCATCATTTTTGTTGTTTTTTTCTTTAATAAAACCTAGATAGAGGGTATATTCTCTTTATGATTTATATTTATTGACTTCTGGAAAGTTCAGATATCTAACTGCTGCAGTTACAGCATCTACAGATAAATCAGCTCAACTGTGTGTAATATGATAAATTATCACAGTAATTATGGAAAAAGGATGAATTATGAATTAAAATATGTCTAAAATGTTGTATTGTACATAGATTGAAATAAATTCCTAACCACAAAATGTTAAATGATAAGATTTAAATCATAACTTTTAACATAAGCAAAAATATACAAAACTGGCAGTTTGTATTATTTACATAATCATATACTATATAGCAATTTAGTATAAATAAAAAATAAATATGCCCATTTATTAAGAGTACATCTGTTATGTTTTCTTCTGTTTATTTCTAGAAATTTTGCCTATGAGACAAGCAGATAATGCTGAAAGTGATAATAGTTACTTCAGCTATATCGTTTTCTTTAGTGAAAACAGAGAAACTGCAAATATTGTGTCCTTCATTAGCAATACACAGACAATTCCATAATTTCATGCTAATTTGTTTTATAATGGCTTTATTTCAGTAAACCTTGAATATATGAGCTACAATATCAACCCAAACTTTATTTTGGAAGGGATTCTTAGATGGCATATGATTCTTCCTTTTTAAACTTAGAGGCGGTAACCAACTTCAAAGGGGTTAAGCCTTTTCTCTCATAGTCTATGAAGTTTGATTACACTGATGTATTTTCTGCTTGTCTATCCAGTGGTTCTATAAATTAGCTTTAAAGTAAATCATAAAATCATTTCTTTCTCTTTAAACTTGAAAGAAAAAAGCTCTGGAGTAATTCACTAATGTACTTAAGCTTTGAAAACTAGAGAAAGCTTAGGCTCGTCAAAAGATTGCCCCTTAAGTCCAATCACACCGTGAATTTGCTGGGTGACCTTCACTGTTACCCAACACCTTACCTGTAAGTGGAGGGGATCGATGATCTCCCAAGGCCCTTCTCAGGCTATAAATACATTTTCAGAGAAAGGATTGTGACAGCTGTTCTTCATTTTCACTGATAAGAAAGCAAAAATATAAAAGAGAAAGAAAATCAACTCACATTTCAGGAAGGTTTAATATATCAAGAAAAGGTAAGAACTTGAATGAACCCTAGTAATCAGTGATGGCAGTGACCTAATTTATAGGTGGTGACAGAATGGCAGGTCCTTTTGTAAAACTAGAAAGTTTTATGCATTCATATAGCCCATCTCAGTGAGAGTTTAGAATCAAATTATTTTTGTCATAGATACATAGGAAAGAAAATTAACATTTCAGTTTTTATGAAAGTAATATATAAACATTTCATGCTAAGTGACATATATTAGGGAGGAACTATCTTTAATATTGACATTATGAATTCATTAAATAATTTCAGGGGCTAATCCAATTTGTTTTCGAGTCCTGACATGAATCTCTATATACTAGTAAATGAAAGCTGTATACCAACGAATGTATTCTACAAAGTGTATGACCCACGGTCCACATATTTCCTCATTTATATTTAAAATATTTGTTTGCTTTTCTTTCTCATTCTAATATCTGCTAAATTTGTCGCTTTCTAAACATAGCACTAACAATAAGTTAGAATACAGAACCAAAGTTTGATTGTTAAACATCCGGAATAAATTCCTCTTATTCTTTCCTAAGGAATTTTCATTTCTCACCCATTTCCAGAAGTGCAAGTATTTTTGCTTGAGCAGAATAAATCAATTTAAATTATATATATATTCAAATTAAATATATGTAAACACAGGAAAAAATGAAGATGTCAATAGAAGTTTCTTAGAATCATCATAGTGTTCAAAACAATTTTAATTCTGAAGTAAAACAAAAAGAACTTTAAACCTAAAAAATTAAAGGCCTTAATTACATACACGTGAAAAGTCTCGTAACGATCAGTGAATATCCTAGTGTGTCAGACTATTGAGTCGACTGTTCTAAGATTATATCTTTTAGTTTGAACTGTAAATCATCTTAAAAATTTTAAAGAAAAATTAACATTTATTCCATTAAAAAATCATTGTATACTTAAAAAGATTTCAAGGCAATATGTATCAGTAATAATACCTTTCTTTAGGATTTACAAACTTTTTTCTTTATGAATCCTACTAGTTTTTTTTAAGATATCAGTGTTCTGCATCTATATTTTATCTTAATCTGACTTTTTATCTATTATTATTTTTAATTTCTGCATTTTACTTGTCCAGAGTTCTCAAAGGCACTTATAAATTCTCACAGGTATTAAATTATTAATAGGAAAACACCTCAATACCACCATAATTTTATGCTTGGAAATCGTTACAGTGTTTTGCATATTTTAAATGTCTTAAGTCTAGTATTTTTAATTTTGCTGATTTGAAAGAATAAAGCAGTGCCTTCCACTCACCCACACACAAGATTTCCTTTAAACTTGATTTAGAGCATACATATGTGGCCCAGAAATTAGGGAAAGTAGCTTGGAAAGGCATTGACTCTCCCTTAGTTTACACACTTGAAGAGATTCAGTAACCAGAACTGCCTTAAGTATACAGAATTTTAGGATTGCTCATAAAATTAAGTTTATTTATTTGAATAACTTGGTTAGAAGGGACTATAGATCAGAAGCCTCATGTGGAAATGTCAGGCTGGAAGGAGAAAAAATACTTCCAAGTATAATCTGGAGCTCTTATTCTTTAGAGGGACCTGGAAGAATAGAAATTTTATAAACAACACAAAATAGAGGTGAAGAAATTATTTAATCCAGGAAACATATAATTTTCAGCATATAATAATCCTCTGTAGTGGTGGTGGTTTAGTTGCTAAGTCATGTTCAACTCTTGTGACGTGATGGACTATATAGCCCTCCAGGCTTCTCTGTCCATGGGATTTCCTGTGGTGAGTATACCGGAGTGAGTTGCCATTTCCTACTCCAGGGATCTTTCCCACGCATCCTTTATTGTTGGCCTCCTTTATTGTTGGCCATCTCCTGCATTGCAGGCAGATTCTTTACCAACAGAGCCACTGGAGAAGCTCCAGTATCTTCTAAGCATCAGATATTGCTCAAGATATTGTAAAAGAGTAAGCAAGTACTCTTTTGAAAATGTTTCTTGGGATTTGTTGGAAATGTTTCTTTCATATTTAGTCAAAGACAAAGATTCTTAAGGAATAATGCATATTTAGAAAGCATATATTAGCTTGAAAAATTTTGTTCCCAAAGTACTACTAATGAATAGTTCCATGAGGCAGAATCATTATCATAATGATAATGGTAGTGAAACAAGAAGATTCCCTGGAGCAGAAAATGGTAACCCACTCCAGTATCCCTGACCAGATGATTCCAAGGACAGAGGAACCTGGTGGGAGTCCATGGGGTTGCAGAGTTGACCATAACTCAGCAACTGAGCACACAGTGAAACAGTAATGCTATTAAAAGTAATTTATAGTCTGATAAAAATAATAATTTAAGCAGAAGTAAAGTCAAATGAGAAAAGAAGATGCATACTGAAAAATGAATGTATGAAATTCTATATCTCAAGTTCTACATTAGAATTAATGGTATAAAATAAAGCAAATCAATTAGCAGTCAAACCAACTAATATACTCATTCATCAGAAAAAAAAAGAAGTGCCTACTATGCATGAAATATTGTGATGAATACAGAGGTTATGGATAGAAATACAGGTATAAGGAAAGAAGGAAATAAAAAATTTTCCAAAAAATTGTAAATTATCTCCTGAAATTGTAGCAGTTCTAAAGCTGTCATTTGCTTCATTAATAATACTGTGCTTTTTTCAGAGAAGAAGCTAGCACTTTTTGGTGGGAGGGCTTTAAATTAAATTATTATTTATTAAAGGATAATTGGTTTACAGAATTTTGCTGTTTTCTATAAGGAATCTGGAAAAATGGTACTGAAGAATTTATTTACAGGGCACAATGGAAAGAATAGACTTATGGACATGGAGAGAGGGGAGGAGAGGGTGAGATCTATGGAAAGAATAACATGGAAACTTATATTACCATATGTAAAATAGATAGCCAATAGGAATTTGCTGTATGGTTCAGGAAACTCAAACAAGGGCTCTATATCAACCTTGAAGCTAGCACTTTCAGTTTTATATTTGCTAAACAAGGCATAAAAAGGCATGCCTAAATTATTTGCTTAATAAATATTTTCATTTTACAGATTTATTGAGATTATGTATATATATATATATATATATCATAAAATTCACCAATTGAAAGTGTGTAGTTGAGTGATTTTTAGTATTTTCAAAGTTTGCAACATCATCACAATCTAGTTTTGGAATATTTTCATCACCTTATCCCCCAGATTGCCTAAACATTAGAAGCCATACTTTATTTTAGCTTCCCATCTTGCATCTTCGCCATTCCAGGCCCCTCTCCCAACCTCAGCCTTACTAATATGCTTTCTAAATTATATTTTGCTTAATCTTATATTTTACATAAACGGAATCATTCAATATGTGTGGCTGGCTTCTTATAAGCATAATTAGCATAACTGGCTTCCTGATTAGCTTAATACTTTCAAGGTTCATCCATATTATAACATATATTAGCACTTTATTCTTTTTCTATGCTAACTCATATTCTATTTTATGGATATATATTTATCCATGAACAGGTAGTCACTGTTTCTATATTTTCACACTAAATTTATTTAGAAGATTTTTTTTGTACACTTTAGTTTTCATTTATCATGGCTGTATATTGGAGGGTGAGGTTGTTGGGTTATATAGTAACTCTAACTTTTCGAGGAATTGCCAGCAGTTCTCCAAAGTGAAAGTGCCATACCACATTCTGCCAGCAATATGTGAGAGTTCAAACATCTCCACAGTTTCATCAATACTTATTATCATCTGTTTTATTTTAGGCTTCCCCGTGCATAGTGTCCCATTGTAGTTTCGATTTCCCTTTTCTTGGTGACTAATGATGTTGAGCATCTTTTCATAGGTTTATTGGCTAATTGTGTATATTTTTTAGCAATATCTATTCATATTCTTTACTTATTTTGTTACTTAATGTTGAAAGAGATTATCTAGGGTATGTGACTGCCTTGTTGACTCAGTAACTGGAGGTTTCTTATTCCAGGCATTTGGAAGTTTCCTATTTGTCCCTTGTCCTGGGAGTGTACTTTCTGCCCAGTGTTCCCATACCTGAAGCTTCTTCAGGGATTCAACCTTTAGAGAGAAATGGGTTATTGAGATCATCTGGACCGTATGATAACTGAACCTCATTATGGCCTCTATAAATCTTTTTAAGATTCTGGCACAGAGGTGTGGAGAGCTACTTGTCTTACTCTCGCCAAAGAGAAGACTCATATGTAAGTTCCCTTGCTTATTAAAATTTCTGCCTTCCAATCTGAAGTGATCTGCCTCCTGTTTTGGATTCTCCTTGCCTTCTGTGTATGGGCCAATTTTGAATTTCATCCATAGAACGCCTGAGGTTGTGAACCAACGTTTGACTAATTATTGTTGAGTTGTAAGATTGTCTGGATACAAGGACCTTCCCAGATACATAATTTTAAAATGTTTCCTCTCACTTTAAGTTTGACTTTTCACTTTCTTGTTTGTTTGGTGCACAAAGTTTCTAATGTAGATTAAATCCAAAATATCTATTTTTTTAAAGATTTAATTTAATTTATTTATTTATTTGACTGAACTGGGACTTTGTTGCTATTTGTGGACTTTTTCTGTAGTTGTGGCCAGTGGTGGCTGCTCGGTACTTGTGTTGTGCAGGCTTCTCACTGCAGTGGCCTCTCTTGTTGTAGAGCATAGGTTCTAGGGTGCATGGACGTCAGTAGTTGCAGCATACGGGCTCAGTAGTCGTGGCTCCTGGACTCTAAAGTACAGGCAGTATTTGTGGCACAGGGGCCTGGTTACTCCATGGCATGTGGGATCTTCTAAGATCAGGGATCAAACCCGTGTCTTCTACATTGACAGGTGGATTCTTTACCACTGAGTCACCAGGGAAGCCCCAAATTATCTATTTTATTTCTGTACTCATTGTGCTTTTAGTGTGTGTGGTATTTAAAATACCATTTGCTTAACCCAAAGTCATAAAGATTTACTTTTATGTTTTCTTCTATGAACTTTATTGTAACCTTTAGGCTTAGGTCTGTGATCTGTTTTTGAGTTAATTTTTGTGTATAGTTTGAGGAAGAGATCCAAATTCATTCTTTGAAGGTGGATATTCAGTTATCCTACCACTATCTGTAAAACGACTATACTGTCCTCTACTGCATAGTCTTGGAACTCTGTTGGCGATCAGTTGACTGTAAATACTATAACTTCTGGAACCTCATTTCTATTCCATCATTCTATTGTATGTTCTGGTATTGTACACCAGTGTCATATAGACTTGATAACGATAATTTGTTGTTATGTTTGTATGACTTTGTGTTCTTGAGAAGCATGTATATTTTGCTGTCATAAGAGAAAGTGTTCTACAAATGTCTGTTAAATTTAGTTGGTTTATAATATTGCTTAAATCTTTTATTTCTTTGTTGATCTTTCCCTAGTTATTCCTTTTATTATTGAAAGTGGAGTATTAAAGTCTCCAATTATTATTGTTTAATGGTCTGTTCATGCAGCCCACCCCCTAGCTGAGCTCAGCTCTCTGAACTACATTTTCAAAACATCTATGCAGTCTGAACGTAGAGATTTTGAAGGAAGTTACAAGTTCAGACAAAATGTTGACTGTGTTCCGGGTGTGGTGCTTTTAACTCCAAAAGAGGTCAGATCTCTCCTTTGTCTGAAATACTGTTACTTTTAGCTACTATACCACTGAGCTAGAGAAGGAGGAAGTGATAGAAATAGCCCTAAGTTAAAACTTACAGACCCTGCTGTGTCACTGATTTAATAGTTTCTCTAGGATAATTTGTTTTGAAGCTTTGTTAATTGTTAGTGTTTTTCAGCAGTTAATTTCAGTTGTTTTCCTTTTGTTTTTTCTGTGTTAGAGAGACAGAAAGTTCCTAAGGTCTGCACTCTCACTCCAGAACTATGCATAAGATTATTGAACAATACTAATGTTTATGAGGAGAAAGTTCTTTTAATTCTTCAGTGGAGTAAGTCTATCTTGGTTCCATATTTTCTATTATTCTTTTGGAAGGATTAAGGTTATAATTAGAGGTTATTATAGTTCCAGTTAGGGAGCAATAAATACATATATCTTTTGAAAAAGCAATTATTTATATTATAAAACCTAACTTTCAGGGTAATTGTTCCTTGGAGTGTCATCTTACTCCATCTTAGCTTGAACTTATAGTTGTAAAATCCATATTGAGCAGAGTATCTAAACATAGTTCAACTCAGAGGAACTGTTTCATTTTTTTTTATTTTTTTCCCTTTTATTGTTTTTGCCATACAATGCCATGATATCACCATGAGTTTACATATGCTCCCCCTCCAGAACCCCCCTCCCTCCTCCCTCCTGACTCCCACCCCCTGGGAAATCTCGATGCACCAGCCCCGAGCATCAATCCTGGGCTGGCAATTGATTAGACATATGATAATTAACATGTTTCAATGCCATTCTCCCATATCATCCCACCCTTACCCTCATCCACAGAGTCCACGAGTCTATTCTATACATCTGCATTCCTTTTGCTGTCTCGCATGTTGGGTTCTTGTTACCGTCTTTCTAAATTCCATATATATATGTGGTAATATACTGTATTGTTGTTTTTGCTTCTGGCTTACTTCACTCTGGATAATGGGCTCCAGTTTCGTCCATCTGAGTAGAATTGCTTCAAATGAATTTTTTTTTTTTAATGCTGAGTAATATTCCATTGTGTATATGTACCACAGCTTTCTTATCCATTCGTCAGTTTATGGGCATCTAGGTTGCTTCCATGTCTTGGCTATTGTAAACAATGCAGCGATGAACATTGGGGTACACGTGGCTCTTTCAATTCTGGTTTCCTCAGTGTATATGCCCAGTAGTGGGACTGCTGGGTCATATGGCAGGACTATTTGCAGCTTTTTAAGGAACCTCCACACTGTTTTCCATAGTGGCTGTACTAGTTTGCATTCCCACCAACAGTGTAAGAGAGTTCCCTTTTCTCCACATCCTCTCCAGCATTTATTGCTTATAGATTTTTGGATTACAGCCATTCTGACTGATGTAAGTGATACCTCATTGTGGTTTTGATTTGCATTTCTCTGATAATGAGTGATGTTGAGCATCTTTTCATGTGTTTGTTAGCCATTTTTATGTCTTCTTTGGAGAAATGTCTGTTAAGTTCTTTGGCCCACTTTTTGATTGGGTTGTTTATTTTTCTAGAATGGAGCTGCAGGAGTTGCTTGTATATATTTGAGATTAATTGTTTGTCCGTTGCTTTCTGTTGGTCTTTATTTGCATGGAATATCTTTTTCCAGTGCTTAACTTTCAGTCTATATGTGTCCCTAGGTTTGAGGTGGGTCTCTTGTAGACAACATATATAGGGGTCTTGTTTCTGTATCCAATCGGCCAATCTTTGTCTTTTGGTTGGGGCATTCAGCCCGTTTTCATTTAAGGTAATTATTGATAAGTATGATCCCGCTGCCATTTATTTTATTGTTTTGGGTTCAAGATTATCTACCCCATCCGTGTTTCCTATTTAGGCAAGATCCTTTAGCATTCGTTGGAGGGCTGGTTTGGTGTTGCTGAATTCCCTCAGTTTCTGCTTGTCTGAAAAACTTTTGAATTCTCCTTCAAATTTGAATGAGATCCTTGCTGGGTACAGTAATCAGGGTTGTAGATTGTTTTCTTCCATGACTTTAAGTATGTTTTGCCATTCCCTTCTGGCCTGAAGCATTTCTATTGAGAGATCAGCTGTTATCCTTATGGGATTCCCCTTGTGAGTTATTTTTTGTTTCTCCTTTGCAGCTTTTAAAATTTGCTCTTTATATTTGATATTTGTTAATTTGATTAATATGTGTCTTGGGGTGTTCCGCTTGGGGTTCATTCTATTTGGGACTCTCTGTGTTTCTTGGACCTGAGTGGCTATTTGCTTTCCCAATTTAGGGAAATTTTCAACAATTATCTCTTCAAGAATTTTCTGATGGTCTTTCTTTTTGTCTTCTTCTTCTGGGACTCCTATGATTTGAATATTGGTGCATTTAATATTGTCCCAGAGGTCTCTAAGATTTTCCTCATTTCTTTTAATTCTTTTTTCCTTTTTCCTTTCTGTTTCATTTATTTCTGCCATTCTGTCTTCTACCTCACTTATCCTGTCTTCTATCTCTGTTATTCTACTGTTGGTTCCCTCCAGGGTGTTTTTTATCTCATTTATTGCATTATTTATCGTATTTTGACTCTTTTTCATTTCTTCTAAGTCCTTGTTAAAGCTTACCTGCATCTTCTCAATCCTTGCCTGCAAGTTATTGAACTGCAACTCCAACTTATTTTCCAGGTTTTGAACCTTTTTCGCTATCATTATTCGGAATTCTTTGTCAGGTAGACATCCTATCTCTTCGTCTTTTGTTTGGTCTAGGGGATATTTATCCTGTTCCTTTACTTGCTGGGTATTTCTCTGCATTTTCGTCTTGTTTATCTTGCTGTGTTGCCCCTTTATTGTGGGGGTTCCTCACTATGGGAGGGGTTGGATGTGTGGTTTGTAGAAGTTTCCTGGATGGGAAAGCTTGTGTGGTGTTCTGGTGGGTGGATCTGGGTTTCCTCACTGTTACTAGCAATGGAGTGTCCAGTAAAGAGTTTTGAGGTGTCGGTGGCCTTGGTGTGACCTTGGGCAACCTGTGTATTGAAGCTCCAGGCAGTGTTCCTGCATTGCTTGAGAATTTGCTTGGTATATCTTACTCTGGAGCTTGTTGGCCCTTGGGGGTTGGTTGGTTTCAGTTTTGGTATGGAGGAGTTTGATGAGTTCCTATCGATTAATTAACTCTTGGATCCAGGAGTTTTCTGGAATTCTCAAGGTCAGGGTTTAGCCTCCTGTCTTCCAGTAGCCTCAGGACTCTTTCATCTATGCACTGATGGTGGCAGAACCTCTAGTTTAGTGATGAGACGTTTCTTCACAGGTACACAGAGTTACATGGCATGGACCAGAAGGAGAAGAGAGGAATCTGATGGTGAGGGAGTGAAGTGGCCAGTGATTGCTCCCCTGTGTGCTCTCCACAGCCTGGATCCCTCGGAGATGTTCACAGAGTTATTCCGAAATGAGAAGAGGGTGGAAGGAGACAGAATTGACCAGAGAGAGAAAAGAGAGAGTCAGATGGACAGAGACAGATCCAGCCAGTGGTCAGTTATTTCAGTATTCTTCACAGCTCGTAACACTCAAGCAGAGTCCCAGAATTGGGTAGAGAATATACATGGGAAGGGGATGTTGAAGGTGTCTTGGTAGGAGTAGAAAAAAAAAAAAAAGGAGAGACAAGAATGGGGAGAGAGCAGTCAA